>ABLG01002397.1:0-10032 GCA_000172435.1 Meloidogyne hapla
ATTGTTCCAATGTTGCTGGAAAGTAAATTTAAATTTATTTGTTTATTTTTCTTAAAATTATTTTTCATAAAGTTTTTAATTAAAAGGTGAGTAATTTATGAATTTGTAATATTTTTTATTTTATTTTTAAAAAACGAAAATTTCCATCTTCTGTACGAAGAAAAATGTATAAAGAGAATTTGCATTTTACTTAAAACCCCGTAAACTGGATCTCACTTATATCTTACAATTAAAGTTTTTAATGAATTAAAATTATTATTTAATTAATATATTAAATAGATATTTATTAAATAAATATTTAATTTCTTTAATTTCTTTAAAATCCAAATTTAAATAAATTTTTAATTATTTTCCAAATTTATTCATCCCAAAAGTACATAATTAATTCTCTATTTTTCATTAATTTATTCAAGCATTATGACTGGACATTAACACCAATTAAAAACCAATGTTTATTTTATTTATCACCTAGAAAATAATTTTTATTTATTTTTTCTTTTATTTTTAACGGTTGACCAATTTTCGAGAACTTGCGCAGAAAATTAAAGAAAAAATTTAAAAAAAAGAAAATGGCGCCAATCAGTCGTTATAAATACCCAAAAACATTTGATCCTTTTCTTTTAACATTTTTCGTGAATTTGTATTAATTATAATCAATTATACTGATATCTCTCTTTTACCTAAATAAATTAACGTCATCTAAATAAAAGAGTTTTGGGCCTTTTTTTAATTAAAAAAGGAAGAAATTAATATTAAAATAATAAATCAAATAAAAAAAGTTTTTTAATTGTAAGAACATTTTTAATTAAAATAATTTGGAAATCATTTGGCAAACAAGGAAGTTAAAAATTAAACGATATGTATTTTTTGTAATAAAAATGGAAATAAAAAAATATATAAACTATAAAGAATAATTTTTTTAATTAAAGAAATATAAAAATTTATTTAAATAAAATTATTATTATTGGAAATGAAGAAGAAAGAAGCATTGGATCCCTCACACCCCGCCCCCCGTTTTAAGTCAATAACGTTAGAAACACGGTCATTTTTGTTAAAAAATAAATTCGAATTCGTTCACTAAGATTGGGATAAATTGTCAAAACTGAGAAAAGCTTGGCATAAATTACCAAAAATTAATCTAATATTAATAACTTTTGTGTACAAAATTAATAAAATATTTTAATTAATAAATCTTACGAAAGAAAATAAAAGGTAATTAAAATTTAATTCCCAACATTCCTATTCTCTTTATGAGTAATAATTCCAGCAAAAAAAAAGTTTACATATCTTATTTGTCAGTGTAAAAATTGTAATTAAAGTTTGTGCTCAAGTTGGAATAAAAAATTGTTATAATAAACGTCAGTCACACCCAAAATTCAATATTTTAATAAAAGATTTTTTTGTGTAAAAATTAATATAAAAATTATATTAATAAATTTGGGGAATTCAAATACAGATGACTTAAAAGAATGTTAATAATTTTTTAATTTTTTTTATTAAAAAATGAAATAATTTAATTTTAAGTAAATTTTATATAATAAATTATATGTAAATTTTTAATTAATTTAAAGAAATTTTAATTAAAAAAATTAGATGGTTAAATGGCCATTAAATTAAATTTTATTTTGTTTTAATTTTATTTTTTGTTTAGTGGGAACAATACTAAATTTACCCATTTCATGTCGTTGACAGCAGAAATGTGAGTGAATTATAATCCTACGAAATTTTGAAGCAATTTTACCATTTGGACATTTTATAATTTTTATGAGTTTAGGTGTTTCGTTACTTTTACCCTATGTGCCCATTTAACCATCTATTTAGAAAAGCCTATAGTGAACAGCGAAAGAGAATTATAAAGAGAGAATGTATGTAATAATTATTTCTCAAAAACTTTTCTTATTAAAGCTTTTATTCTACTTCATACATAAAATTTTGATTTATTTTTAAGTATGTATTATGCTTTTGCCCTAATCGTTGGTTAATTACCCAAGTAAAAAGGTGATACTTTCTACCGTAGTGGTAGCTTGGGATAAATTTTGGAATTGCCTTACTTTTAGTAGTGCTTAAAATAATTTTTGACATTGTATGGGGTCTACAATGATTTGAATTTAATTTAAAAATATACAAATAATATCTGCCAAAATGTAATTAACTGTTAATTTAATTTTATTTCAACGATTTCAATATACATATTTACTTATTACAAAACACAAATATATACAATACAAACAAATGAAGGGATGTATAACAATAAATATATATTTGTGAATATCGAATAAAGAATTCTTTTTATATTTTCTTTACAATCTTCTAGACAAATTGGCAACATCTAGGCAAAGCAAATAGCATCCCAACATTATCCAATCCGAAGAACCATCAGCGATTATATGTGCCCACGCTTGCCAATAAGTTCTCTTCGCTAAAATTTTTGAGAAAAAAATAATTATTTTAGAATTTTTATTAGAATTTTTATTTTTAGAAATTATTTTAGAATTTTTATTTTTTTAGAATTTTTATTTTCTCTTTACCTCTGACATACACCAGCAGTGGTCACATCATCCTCCTCATTTTCCCAAGCTTTACATCGACGTGCAGGTGACGCAAGAAGAGCCGTATTGGTATCCGATAGCACTTGAGAAGTTTTGACCCCAGACTCTCCTCGAGGAGGCGAACGAGAACGGGCAGAACGTGTAGAAAGCAAATCTGTTTAAAAAAAAGATTTTTTGATTATAATAATTTTGATGATTTAGAGTTACCATTCGGCAACTCGTCCACACTTGAAGCTCCATCGCTGGCATTGTCAGTCTGCAAGAATAAATATTTTTTAAGTCCAAATTATTTATTCAAAACACACCTCTCCTCCAGTGTTGGTCCCACCGCTTTGATCACGTCCTGCGCTGGTACTTCCCGAACGGCTGCTGCTCCTTCTTGTTGACGCCGAATTATTGCCAGTAGTTGATCCATTAGATTGATGCACACTCGTGTCACTTCTCTCACTCGATGCTTCGTCGCTGCGGATGCTTTCTTCGTTGTTGTTCTCCTCCTCCTCTCCTTGTTGCACATCCTCCTCCTCTTCTCGGTCACCGCGCATCTGTTCAATCTGGTCATCAGAATCGTTTAGGACTAACTGAAAAATTGAAAAAAAAGATTAAAAATGAAAAGAAGAAGAAAAAAAGAATTAAAACTTACATTTCTGGCCATTTGAACAGCAGGACGAAGCAGAGAATTGTAGAGAGAGTCCATCGCGTAACAGTGCACTGAAGATCTGACGTAGTTTTGAAGTTGGTTAATAATTAAATTTCAAGCTTGTTCTTTTATATTAAAATTTTTAACCTTTTGTACTAAAATTTTCAAGGTGAAATATCGCAATCTTTATCGGATTTTGATTCAAGATGAATTGGTTCAAAACCCGGAATTTCGCGAAATCCAAGAAGAACAAGATTTTTGCAAAATCCCGAAAAATCCAAGGTTCCATTAAAAATAAATAAATATTCCAAACCCATTAAAGATTTAAAAATTAAAAGAAAATAAATTAGAATTCTTTATAATAATTCAAACAAAAAATAAAAAACTAAAAGTATTTTTAAAAAAATATTTTTGTGAGGGAATGACAAAAAACAAATTTAAAAACACATTTTATGGATGGAGTTTTTATCCTATTTCTCTAGCTGCTTGTTCATATTGCCATTGTGCTACTTTACCTGTAACCATCATTCCAAGTGTTACAATTACCTTTAAAAATTTGAAAAAAAAATTTAACAAAATATATTCTATTCTCTTACAGTTGTAAAAGCAAAAACTAAAAGAAATAAACGATCCAATATTGTAGCAAGAAATTCCCATTCAAGAGAACATTGTCTCTTTACTTTCATTGCATTAACCTCAGCTGCTACAGAAGCTCTTTTTTTCCATTTTTTGGGTTTATTACCTCCAGCTGTAGGAGGGCGACTTGCATCGCCAGGTAATTCTCCTAAATATATTTAATTATTATTTGATTATTTGAGAGGGATATAAATTTAGAAAATTAGGAATAGCTATAAGAAAAGAAAAGTCTCTCCACTTTTTAACTTGAATATTAGACTTAAAAAACGACTGGACTCTTCACTCCAAATAAATTTAAAATTCTCCCTCACTTTGTCTAGGACTAACAACACCAAGTCCATCAATTGCATTTTCCCAATTAGTTACAGCCTCAGAACTTCTACGAGAAGATATTATATTTAAATTAAAGTCTGTTTGTTGTTGTGATCGAATACTTGGAACTGTTCTGTCAGACTTTAGAAAATCGTTTAAAAAATATTTTTAGAAAAATTACTTGATCGCTTTTTCTACTAATTATTGAACTAACTCTTAACCAATTCTTTTTAGCCCTTCCAATTGTATTTGTTGAATTAATTGGTGAAACTTTTTTATGTTGATGATCAATACCGTTTAAATTGTTTGGACTAGGTGGAACAACAAATGAACCTAAAAATTAAGTAAAAATAGTAAAAAGAAAGTCAGAGGATCCTTTTGTCTAAAAAAGCAAAAAGAGGGTCTATTAAATAGAGGTCCTCCGAATTAATAAGGATTAAAAATTTACCTTCAAAAGCAAGTGAAGGTGCTTTACTTCGATTACTCTCTTTAATTGACTGTTTCAAACTATTTCTCAACGATTTACTCAAACGACGATTCTCACTCTTTTCAAAACGTTCAGATGAAGCTCTTCTTCTAGCAGTAAGTGGATGATCATTCATTTCCTCCCATAAAGTTAATAAAGGTGGAGGAACAGCTAACCAAAGTAATTTTGAAATTCTAACGAAGAAAAGATGTCTAATCCATAAAGAAGGTAATTGGCCATATTGACGTCTTCCTTGAATTGAAAGAATAACACTTGTAAGAAATGTACCTATTGAAATTATCTAAAAAAAAAAAGAGAAAATAATTTTTAATTGTAATAATATTTTAATTAAATTTTTACAAAATTAAAAAAATATTTGTTTTTAAAACTTACAATAATAATAGAAAGATAAAACCAAGCAATTAAAGGCACAAATTCACTTGTTGTAGGCATTTGATCACTGACCTATTCAAAAAAAAATTTTAGTTACTGACCAATAAATAATTTTAAAACTTTTTCCTTACCATAAGCATAAGAATTGACATTGCTAATAAAGTTGTAATTCCTAAATTTATTTTTTCTGTTCTATCGTCTGCTGTAGAAGCAGGGGTGAAAAACCCAGTAATTGCTACTAATGTAATTATCGAAGTTGGAAGAATTAAATTAATAACATAATATAAAGGTTTTCTTCTAATAACTATTGAAGCTTCTAAAATAACCCAAGGCTCTGGGCAACAGGCATATTTGTACTTAAAAGATTAAATTAAAGAGGATTAAGAGATTAAAATATCCACCTCATGTCTAAAAATTCTAAAAGACATTACATCCCACTCTTCGTTAGATATAAAAGATGCAAGATTAACTTCTGGATCAGCATAATAGTCAAGTGCTGATTTACTGTTAGTCCAAGAAGAAATTGTTAAAGTACAATTTTGTTGATCATATGGGAAATATCTGTCAAAAAATAATATTAAAATCTAAATTAAATTTACCTAATATTTAATCGACAAGTAACGGTATAAATAGCTGGATAAAGGAAAGACATATTCGACCCTCTTTCTCTCTCCCAAAAAAGAGAATCAGCACGTATATTCATATATCTTTCTGTTTCTTCAGCCTTTTTTTGAAAATTAAAATTTAATTTTTAAATATACTTATTTTACATACATTCATAACAACAGAATTATATAAATAAGTATCAGGTATCCACAAAACTTCATGAGGCAAAATTGTACTGTTAATCATATCATATTCTCTGAAGTTTTGAGGGATTTTTTGTGAAATTTAAATTAAAAGATTTTGTAATTAGAAAACAATGAAATAGTATAGAAAAATAGAGATCTTCCATGCTCTTTTCTCCTTTCTTATAAAAATATAGCTGATTCTCGTTATAAGCCCGTTGGGGTATAAGCCCATAAAGGATATAAGGTGATTGGATTATGATGGGATTAAATGTACATATAAGAAACACCCAAAATTTTATTTAATAATTATTTATTCCATTTTTAAAATCACCTAGGATCCCAATGAAGCATTTCATCTTTCCATTTTTGTATCATCCAAACATTCATTTTAATATTTTGTGCAGGTTCATTAACATCAATAATTTGATATAAACTCATTGAAATATATATTTTTAAAGGTTTTGAATGGTTATTTACTGGACGAACTCTAACATCTTGAAAAATAACTTTTTAATTTAAATAATTTAAAATCACTCCAAAAATATAAATTAAATTACCATATCGTCCAGGTGCCAAAATATCCCTAAAATTTTAAAAGATTCATTAAAAATAACATATAAATGTCTCTAAAAATAACTAAAATCCCTCTATTATTACTAGTAACCCAAAAATATTTTCTAGTTCTCTCACTTTGTAAGTCTCATTAAAGGAACAGTAGAAACTTGAAAATTATTTTTATTTGTTTGCCGTGTTGTATTATTCCATATTTTAATTATTCCTTTATTTCTTTCATTTTCTTCTTGTAAAGGAAAAAGAAATTCAACAGAAGAATAAATCGGTCCATTTCTTTTATTAATTTCTGATTTATTTATTTGATAATTATTTGATTCTTTTGAATTAATTTCTTCAGAAGAATCTCTTCTGTTTATTAAATTATTTTGAGGTCTAGATGGTGTTTCTGACCATTTAAAGTTTTCATCTGAATTTTGAAATTGTTAAAAAATTTTAAAAATAATTTTCTGACCTTGTTCCCTTTCCTCGTATTGAGAAGGATAAACCCTGTGAGTAAATATGGCAAAAATAATTAGAAAAAATTGAATAAAAAAGAAGATAATTGAAGGCATCTGTTTTTAAAAATTAAGTTAAAATGAATAAAAATAAATATTAATTTTGGACAAATCCAATAAATAATAAATAGAAAATATTTTTTTAATAAGAATTTTAAAGAAATAATGAAAAGCATGTAAATATGAAAAAAGCAAATATTAAAGCATGTCTTTAGAGTTACTATTTTAGAATTTAAATAAATTCGATTTTCTAGTAGTAACTCTAAAAATTTAATAATGTAGATATAGGCAATTAACAAAAAATAAATAAATACTAAAAAGAGAAAGATCAATGGCAAGCGAAGAGTAAAAATGGCCACAAAATGAAAAAGGTTGTATTTGACTATGATTGTAAGATCAAAAACAGTATCCAAATAATTCGAAGATTATCAAGGATCAGGCAAGTAAATAAAGCTAAATTTTAAAGCAAATTCAAGAAAAATATTTTCTTTTCTCCAATTACAAAAGATTCTGTATTTCAAGAAAACAGAAGACCAAAAAAACATATTGGTGGTTAACGTTAAAATAAAATATAAGTAATTAGGTAGTGGCACTAATTAATGAAAAATATAGAGAAAAAACAATAAATTAAAGGTTAGAGGAAATAAAATAAATTAGATTCTCAAAAAGATCATTTAAAATATTGCTGATAATTGTTGTTCATTAATTTAATTAATTGTCGTCAATGTAATTATCAAAAGCTGAACTTGGATTGCCCCAATGAAGAAAACCTTAAGAATATTTTTTTAACTTTTCCCTTTAAAAATACCAATATAATTAATTCCAAGTGAGAGACAAAGAAATATTGAAACAAAAACAATAAAACAACAACGCTAGAAAATTAATAAGAAATTATTTTGGATTAATATTAAATTCGAATGTTCAGGAATTTGTCTCTCTTCTATTTACACGTAACCTGCTGTCTCTGACTTAAAATTACAGAAAAGGAATAGAGAAAGAGTAAGAGAGTGTGTATATTAGAGAGAGAAAATTCCGGAACAGACATTTCTTAAAATAAATACCTCCAATATAGTAGCTAACCATTCATATTCTTTCTGTGCTAATTGACGACTTAATCGAAGATTTTCTTTAAATTAAAAAAAAATATATTTTTTATTTATTTAAATTAAACCATTAAAAAGACCAACAGCTTGTCTAACCTCCATTTGAGCTGCTGCCAACCTATTAGGAGCTATTGGAGTGACTAATTCACTTGTCTTTAAATTTAGAATATTTTCTTTTAAAATTCTCTTTAAAATTTACTTGACTATCCATTTCATCACTTTGGTCAATCAAAGAAAGACTAAAAGGTGCTAATGGTGGTGGTGGTTGTCCTTTTCTTAATTGTTTTGATGAATGTCTTGAAATTGTTGGATTGCTTTCATCTGTTGTGTTTCTTCTTATTTTTGGGTTTTGTTGATTTACTTTAATAAGAAAGATTTTTTTAATTAAATTTCCATTTTTTTACCAATTTCTGCATTCACTAAAGGTTCAGTAGATTTATCTGTAGGTATTTTATTATTATTATTTATTAATTCTCTTTCTTCGTTATTTTTAATTCCTTTTTTATTAAAAATTTGTTGAAAAATTGAACGTTTTTTAATATTTTCTTCTCTAAAAGGATGTTGAAATAATGTTGGATTAAATGAAGAAAAAGGTTGCTGGTCTGTTCGACCAGCTAAATTTCTAACTAATTTAACAGATTTCCGGTAAGCATCTGATGGTGGGGGAGCATCAGCGTATTCTTGCGTGCCTTTCCGTAAATGTAAAGGAACTGAAATAAAAATGTTTTTGAAGTTTTTGAGACAAAATTGAGACATTTAAATGATGAAAAGTTTAAAAGAAAAAAATATTTTAAGGAAATGTTAAAAGTAGTTTTTATAAAAATTTTAAAAAACATTCTTAAATTTAAAAATTAAAGATAACCTTCAGTAAATGAAATAATTCCAAATATTTTAGCTATTCTAACAGCTCTGCGTGTTAGTCTTTCTCCAAGTCTTCCTCTAAAAAAAGAAAAATTACGAGGAAAAGTTTTGTAAGAAAATGTAGAATTCGGCATTAAAAAGTGATGGAAATTCCCCATCCTTCTTAAATCTCCGTTAACCCTGGAAGGAGAAAGGGTTCGAGGAAGGGGTGCGGAATAGGAATTAAGAGATGGAAAAATAATAAACCCAATTTAAATTACCTTTTCTGAACACCAATAACAAAAGAAGATGCAAGTGTTCCCATACTTATAACACCTTTATAAATTATTTTTAAATTTAAAAATTAAAAAAAAACTAGCCAATCATTCCAAGAATAAACCTAAAAATAAATTAAAAATTAAAATATTTTTAACAATTAATTACCAGCCAATTAAAGGAATAAATGTTGAGGTTGTTGGCATTTGGTCACTAACCTTTAAAAACAAATTTTAAATTATTTTATTTAAATTAATTTACCATTAACATTAAAATAGACATTGAAAGAAGTGTTGTAATTCCCAATGATACCTAAAATTATTTAAGGAATAAAAAAAAAGAGAAAATTAATTTAGACTCTCTAACTTAGCCCGGTTAATGGCAATCATTCGAGAAGGAATAATTGAGAGTTTGGAATAAATGGGGAAGGTAAAATAATTTAAAATAAGAAATTCAGATAAACAAAATAATTAAAGGATAATTAAGATTTAAATGAGAGAAAGTTTAAAAGATAACCTTTTCTTCACGCATTCCGCTGGCAGAGGATGTACTTTAATTTAATATATGTTTCATTTTTAATTTAATTTTAAGAATTAATAAATTTACGTAAATCGACATGCCAACAATAGCAATTAAAGCTAATAATTGCTGTAGGTATAATTAAGTTGATTAAATAAAAAAGAGGTTTACGTCTTAGATATCTTTTTAAAAAATTAAAGAGATTATTTATTTATTTATTAAAAATAAAATCAAAAAAATATGTGTATTATTTTCATGTTTATTTTGATTTTTAAATTTATTTTTAAACAGTTGCTAAAAACAATAAATAAACACGAAATAAAAAAATGAAAAGTACAAATTTTTAAAATTATTTTTAAATATGTCAATCACTCAAAAAATGATTTAAAAATTATTATGTTAATGTTAAAACTTACAATTTTAATTTCAATAATGTATAATCT
>ABLG01002393.1:0-10675 GCA_000172435.1 Meloidogyne hapla
ATAATTACCCCCTCATAATAATTTCCCCTCCGGAAAGGGGTTGAAACAATAATTACCTCCTCGAAAAATAGGGGTAATTAGCCTATATAAAATAATCTCAAATAATTACCCCCTCCATAATAATTTCCCCTCCAGAAAGGGGTTGAAACAATAATTACCTCCTCAAAAAAGAGGGGTAATTAGCCTATATAAAATAATCTCAAATAAGTACCCCCTCCATAATAATTTCCCCTCCAGAAAGGGGTTGAAACGATAATTACCTCCTCAAAAAAGAGGGGTAATTAGCCTATATAAAATAATCTCAAATAATTACCCCCTCCATAATAATTTCCCCTCCAGAAAGGGGTTGAAACAATAATTACCCAGGGTAATTATTTCAGCATATACTATTATATTTTAAAATTATGGTAATAAGCATTAGAATTTTATTTTTATTTAACTTAATTTTTTATAATTTTATTAAATAATAATATATTAAATAAAATTTTTATTAAATAAATGTAAAATTAATGGTAAAGCATATAAATGTATAATTTAATGGAGGGACCTATGCGAGGGAAATTTTTTGAGGCGGGGGATTTGTCTATGAAGAGAGTGTGTGTATTAGAGAGTAAAAGGAGTCTTTATTCACGTGGATTTTATTTTACATTTTTTATAGTTTGTCCGACTTTAGGTAAGGCTATGGCAATAATTGATTAATCGAGGCCAAAAAACGTTAGAGGAAAAAATTGATTGGCAATAATTTTATAAATTTTATTTAACAGGACTCCAAAATTTTATTACCGTATATTACCGTAAACACCTTAAAAAGGGAGTTAAGAAAATTTTGAGTTTGTAAGTTAAAGAGGGAAAAGCCCTACCAGAATCCCCTCAAGGTTGACAGTTTTTGATAATTTTAAGATATCTATTCCCGTTTTTTGAAGTTTTTAGTTCTTGCTCATTAGCACCCTTTATAGAGGAGCCCTTAATGTCCACTACATATTGAGTTTACTGTATTTAAAATTTTTTTCATATTATTGAGTGTTTTTCTCAAGGCTTAAATTATGTTTTAGTTCAGACATTCGCGGACAAACTGGATCCAGAAAAGTTATCCTAATGATTTTCGGTACATATGGCAATGGTCTTGGATAATAACTTTAAACTATTTTTTAGTTTTTTATTTTTTGTTATCAAATTATTTTATTTATTTAAAATAATTTTAACAAATTTTTTATTTTATTTTCATTATTTAAAATAATAATTTCTTTTCTTTCCCTTAAACTTGTTAATTTTAGAACAAATTAATATTTCCATTTTATTTATGTTTCAACCATCATAACAGAAAATCATTTATTTTTGGGGAAAAAAATAAAAATATTAGTCATTTTCTTGCACCAGGATTCGAACCATGCCTAGGAAAATAATTATTTAATTAAAGGCTATCATCTTAACCACTTGACCACACAAGCACATTGAGAAACTTGAAGGAAAAAGTATATATTTTTTCCATTTTCTTCCAACAGAAAGTGTTACGAGGGGGTTTTCGTACGAGGGGTTACACGTACTCCTACTTGCTCAATTTTTGACCTCGTACATCGTACTTGTACTTCGTACACAGGTACGAATAGAATGTTGATACGAGCTTCCAAACACTGCTTCTAATAAATGGCTATGACTGTAAAGGAAAAGTACTGAGTTTCAATCATTACTGTATATCCTATGTAATAAATTTTAATTTTTATAATAAATAATTTGTATTTTCTTTCCAAAAAGAATTAACCTTTTCTTATTTCATGATTGTGAATAAAATTTATGACAAATGACAATTAAATGTATTAACAAATTTGTATTTTTTAATTTTAATTAATTCCAATAAAATTTTTAATTCTGTATATAACGCACGAAATCAGAAAACTATTTAGTTCAATTTAATTAAGTAGTCTTGCGTGTGTCAGAATTTTAAAATTATATTTAGTGTCACTTTACGTGTCAACTTAACCTTTACCTTGCGTTTTTAAAATATAAAAACTCATTTATAAGTCCAATTTTTTAAGCAGTTTTTCAATCCAACATCTTTTTAAAAAAATTTTTCTTTTAAATTTCAAACCTAAATTTCATCAAAGCTTAAAAATAAAATTATTCTTAAAAATAAAATTATTAAAAAAAAATTAGTTCAATATGAATATTTCTACAAACTCTGTAGGTTTTGATTTTAAGGGTTGATTGAAAAGTAAGGGTTGATTGAAAAGTAAGGGTTGATTGAGAAAATTCTCGGATCGCATATCGGACCCGGATGGCCTTAGATTTCTAATAGTCTCTAATAGAATGCCAGTCTCTTTTAGAATGGCATCTGATTTCTTCAAATCGTGAAAAAACGTGCTTTTTGCAGGTTTCACAACAGGTACAAGTTCTAAAAAAATACATTGAAAAATAGAATGTCATGTCATTATAATAGAGGAAATACGGTTAGTTTAGTGAGAAAGGACTTAAATGTTTAGGATTTGGACTAATGTAGACCGACCGCCTATAAGGGCTTGCCTCCTGTTTAAATGCTACACAGGACTTTTGAAGATGGCTAGAGCCGAAACTGAGTCCCCCTTTAAATGCAAATCGGGTGTACCCTCGGCAGTGTTTATTTATTAGCTAGAACTAGACCCCTCCTTATCCATGGATAATAAACCAGCATTGCCAGACTCGAACCTGAGTTCACATTTAAGTGTAAATCGGGTGTACCCCTGGCAGTATTTATTTAAATTTTTTTGACCTTAAAAATTATTTAGGTTGGTTATTTGGCTTTTGGTGGAACCAACTCAACAATTATATACCCACTGTTTATACCAGCACTTTTACTTTCTATAAGTTCAATTCTTGGAATTCCATTAAATGGAAGTATATGTTATATAACTATTAAATATAGGTAATTAAATTTATTAATGGAAAATTTAAAAATAAGATTAAAATTCAAAATGAGAGGGGGAGGCATTATATGGGCTTTATTAAATGGCATATACCGTATTTACTCAAATAATTACCCTCCATCAAATAATTACCCCCTCCCTCAAATAATTACCCCCTCCCTCAAATAATTACCACCTCACTAATAATTACCCCCTCCAGCGAGAGGCTGAAAAAATAATTACCCAGGGTAATTATTTGAGTAAATACAGTACCGTATCTTATCAAATAATATCCATCTCTTAATTAATTACAATATTCCGGAAGAACACTTTTTTGAAACAATAATTACCCAATCAAAAATATTATATTTACCTCTCTAAAATGATCATTATTAATGACTCCCTCTCTAATAATTACTCCCTCCAACGTGAGGTTGAATAATTAGTAACACCCTCCCATAAATACGGGTAATTAGCTATTCTAAAATAATTAGTGGTAATTAATCAGAAAATATTTTATCTAATACCCTGAGGCACTATAAACAGACTCGACTGAATAAATGGCTGGAGAGGACGTTTATTTTAAAAATTATTTAAAATAAAAATTTATTAAAGCTTAAAAAATATTTCCAGATCCAAATATTCAACATTAAAAAGCAAAACAAGCACTTTATTAGTTATCAATTGTATAGCTGAATTTATAGCCCAATTTGACAATTTCTTTTTTCTCATCGTTTCTTGTAATGGAACTAATTTTATCCCACTAGATGTTGCTTTTAACTGGCTTTTATTGCCAACTACTGGTGTTATAATAGCTGTAATATTTTTACAGTCAATTAGTTTGGATAGATTTTTGGCTGTTGCTTTTCCTATTTTGTTAGTTAAATTTTTATTAAAAATAGGATACTGTATATGTTCAAATGATTAAATAAAATTAAATAGCTCCTCTCTATTAATTACCCCCTCCCTCTCCCCCACAAATACGGGTAATTAACAGTGCTTGGAAACTTAGATTTACTCGACTCGTACCTCGTACACAGGTACGAGTACGAGTGCGAGTTCGAATTTTGGGACGAGCTTCCCACTGGTAATTAGATTATCTAAAATAATCTCTATCAATTACCCCCTCCGTATTGAAAAAATAATTACCCAGTGTAATTATTTGAAACATACGGTAATAATATAAATAGTAAGACGGTTTAAAATTTCCAAAAACTTTTAAAGAAGGTTCACTTAATATGACTCCGTTTATAATGACAATGGGATCTAATAGCATCTTGTATATACGGATAAATTAGAGATATATTGAGCATCTATTTAATAAAAGCATACATTGCATGTCCTTTGGGCCCGAAAAAACTATGGCTTACCCAGAACTACCTAGGGCTAATAAAATAATACCTAGGGCTAATAAAATAATATAGCTTGAACAAAGTTAGGGATTAAACAGAAATTTGGGGATTGAATTAGTGGATTTGAGATAGAAATTAGGAGATAGGTACAGAATTAAGTTAAGATCCTTGTTAAAAGTAAAATGTTTTCGTTACCAAAAATAAGCTTGAATCTTTTATATTTTTAGTTATCTAAATATGAATCACAAAATTTATGTCGCTATTCATATTTTGATCTTTTTCTCAATATCATTGTTTATAATGGCAAGATTTCTTATGGCAGTTGCAAAAAGTGCTCCTGTAGGATTGGTTACTGGGTTAATTATTGATGTATCTTCGACATTGCAAACTGTGGACCCATTACCCAGTACAATTATAATGTTAAGCCTTATAGCTACTGTAATTACTTATTTGTGTGTGGCAATAGTTGTGAGAACTAAAGCAGGTAGATTTGAAATGAATGAGTTATTTATAGTATTTTATCACTATACCACCTATAAGATTTTCTTATAAATGTTTCAATAAGTTTTAACTTAAATCCCACCCCAACTAGTCCATTCCTCATCAATATCCACCACTCCCTCCCCCATCTTCACCAAAACAACTAGGTCATACCTTTCAATCCGCATACCCATAAATCCCCTACCAATTAGGACCAAACATTTTTCAATCCTCTCACGGACTGAAAACATGTTTAAACACTTAACTAGGCACAGCTTGGTAAACATGTAACCATTTAAAAAAGAAAAATAATGCAGGATAAAGGGGACGGAGTTACTTGATTTTCGCTTATTAAGTTTTAAAATTTTCGTTTAACCATGTTTGAATTACCCTAATACCAAAAGCAAAGGCTTCTATTAATTTTTAAAATTTTTTAGACTTAACCAGTTCTAAAATGAAAAAGTTTTATCGTTCCCTCACCCTAATTGTTGCTATCAATGTTGGTAATTATATTGTAGGGACTATTGCCTGTATTTCAGCTAATTATATAGGAGTTACACCCTCAACTCAATGGTATTTACTAACTTCAATGACTATATACGGTAATTTTGGAATCGCTGCTATTGTTCCTATTGTTTGTTTAAATAGGTAAAAATCTTAAATGATGAGATAAAAAAATAATATTATGGAAATAAATTTCTCTGCTGCTTATAAGAGATTTTTAAATTTTAACTGAAGACCCCCTATCTTAATCCCAACTTTAATAGATTTTAGCAGTATCTAAGGGAATTGGTACCTCCTTTAGTCTTAAGATTAATAACATCTATCTACTTTATAAACGGAGAATTATAAAAATTGAATTAATAATCGAGAATGGATACGTCTAAAGAAACCCAAAATAAAAAATTAAGTAGAGGATGTGACTAGAAAATTTGAATCTTTTTTTAAAGTTACTACGTTCTGGCATTTATAATTTCTTCCAAAAAATTTTATTATATATCTAAAATAAAATTTTTAATTATTTTCAGTAGCGACTACAGAAAGGCATATTCAACTGAATTTGAAAAAATTAAAAAATTCTTTAAAAATAATAAAGTAAATAATAGTAACAATTATTCTTCGAATAATATTGGAATATTGAATAGACAAAATAGAATTCAACAAAATATTAAAATATGATTACTGTATTTTTTGTTAAATAATTTTAACTTTTGAATAAATGATCTTGCGTCGACCCTTTAAATTTAATTAGAAATGCCTTTCCATCAAAAACGGAAAGGCATTCGTTAAAAACCAATGCCTTCCTATTAATATTTGAATTAATTTAACAAGCATTATTTTGTCCCGAACTAACCTAGCAAAATTTTGTACGTCCTTTCTATTTTACATATTTTTTTGTGAGAGGTAATTAGTATTGCCTGGAAAAGAATTATCTATAAGATGATACTAAAAACCGTTAAAACGAATATATTCGTTTTAACGGAGGAGGTAGACACAAAATGAAGGAGGTCAGTGACTAGCCGGGATAGTATGACCCAAAAAAATTTATATTAAACTTGATTATGGGGCTTTTATACAAATTTTAAAAATATTAATTCATTGATAGTAATAAATAGAGACTATCATTTTAGGTCCGAAAAATTGAGAAATATGTTCTTATTTTAGGCTTTTTAAGTGCCAAAATAGATTCAAAAACATCCGTAAAAGTCCAAAATAGGTCCGAATTTTGACTTCATATTTTGAAAACCATCTCTACTAACCCATCTCTACCCAAATAAACCCATCTCTAACAGATCCAATGAATTTTACCAAAAAATAAAAATAAAGGCAATAATTAAAAATTTTTAAAATTTTAAAAATCTTGATTGATAATTTTTAAATAATTTTTTTTTCATTTTTTCTTTTTCTGTTTTACTTTTCCTATCTGTTTCCTAAAAATAAATTTAAATAATTAATATTCTGCCAAAATAATACCTGAATTTCATTGACATGTTACACACTTCAATTCTTGCTGCTCTAAAATTTTTAACATTTTTAAATTTTTAAAAAATATATTTTTTAAAAATAAGCATTTATTTACCCCTTGTTCTTTGTTAATGTTGTATTGGTCGAGGTCGGCTTTTAAATAGAAAATTTAAATTTTACTTCAAAAAAATTAGTGGTAATTTTATCAATTTCTATTTATTAAATACCGTGTTCATACGAAGGTTTGTATATTGGCCCTTCTTGATCTAAAGGTACTAGAGGCTTTCCATGGTTCATAATATTTTTAAATATTTCGGGATCATCATGTTCATTTACCGTAATCGCATTATTATAGTTCCCTTAAAATTGGCAAAATTTGAGAAGTAATAAGTAGGGTCACGATTTTTAGGAAATAAAAACTTCAAAATAGGTAGGAAAATAAGAACGAAAAATATTTATTGGGTAAAAAATGTATCTAAAATAACATATTATTCAATTTTGTGGAAATACTTACAAATTAAAAGCATTTCCATGTGTTAAGGGGTAATAGCACGATTGTCTGTTAAAATGGACTTGTTTGAGGTATTTTGTCGCACATACGTAAGTGGGGCATTTTGTCGCATATGGGTAATTGGGGCAGAAATTACCAAATTGTCAAGTATGAATTGGTTAGCCAATGAATAATTGAATCAATAATTTTCGGGGGAATTAATAATTTGTTGCCCTAAAAAGTTAATAATCATCAAAAACACATAAGGTAAAGGATTAATTTAGGTAATTTAAAAAGGCAACAATATGAGATTTTTCATTTTTGTTTTTTAAAATGATTTAGATCAATGGATATTTTTACACTTCCTAAAATGTAGAAAGATTATATAAAATAATGCTAACCGTTTGCTAGTTGATAAAGTTGATTATTATAGAGATACAACAAACCATCTTTAATGTATGGACTAGCAGTTCCTGGAAATATTTAATAATTTTTTTTGGAAATTTTATTAAATGATTAATTTAAAAAGTGAATTCAAAAAATTTTCAAACCTGAAGTTTCTCCCTTTTTGCTTTTACCCTTGTCTATTTTTCCCGCTGTTATAAATTGAATTTCAATAATAAATAGAAAAATAATTTGCGAAAATATTAGCATTTTAAGAGAGTCCATTTGACACTTTTTATCTCAGAATTTTCTAAAATTAATTGGGGAAAAATGGCGAAAACATCAAAACTTAGGCAAATGCCTCCTAAAGGAACAGCTTTCCTTTTTTATTAAACGGATATAAAATTTATATAAATAATTTTTTAGAATTTTTGAGGTAGTCGTCTATGCGAAGAAATTCTGAGCTGGATTTATCATTTGTATAGAGAGTGTGTATGTTAGAGAGTCAAATTATTCAATATATTCTATCTATATTTTACTTAAAAATTATTCAACACCGAAGAAAAATTTATGGGCAAAAATTTATACATTGGGGAAAAATTTATGGGCAAAAATTTATGGGCAAGACTATGTGACGGTGAAATTATTGATTGCCAATAATTTTAAAAATTTTGTCTAAATTTAAAAATTATATTGCCTAAACGTTTTTTACCGTTTACCTGAAGTTTCTCTCCTTTTAAAAAGCTATTAATAAAGTTTGCCATTGCACATAACATTTAGAGGGAAAGAATTTTTTTATTTAAAATTTAAATTTTTATTGGCAACTCTCAAGTCGAGGAGTGAATATTTTTGTCTTCCCTTTTCCCAGAAAATTTTGATAGGATAACTTGTGAAATTTTTTAAATTTTTCTTTCAAAGAACGTTCAACTTAAGCATTTTTGGTTTAATTAAATCATCCACTAAAGTGATTCTACCAAAAATATACTTAATAATCCGAGAAATGTTCACTCAATAAAAATAAAGTAAACAAAAATTTCAAAAATTTTATCAAAATCGGGGGAATATAAGCCAGCCGATTGAATAAACGAATCCGAGGGTCAACAATATCGGATTCTTGCATTTAAACTAAATTGGATAGAAATAAAATAGATAGGTTGGTTAGAAAATATATGAGGTTACATCAGAGCTTTGTTTCTGTAAAAAACATGGAATCAAAAAATTCAAAATTGGTTTTAAGATAAAGCTCTGTTTAAATGAAATAGAAAATAAAGTTGAAACTCGTTACAATCCCACCCCAAGGGGCCGGCTATAAATTGAGTTATAACCGTATTGTAGGTATATTCGGTTAGATTCTGGTGGAAAACCTTCAGTCAGAAGGACCGAGGACCGGCCAAAAGATGAGGGTCCGTAGTGATGATATAACCCATGAGGCTATAACGAGCTTTAACCGCATATACAAAGGATCTTTTATCCAGTTTTTTAAATTTTTAGTCCCTTCCAATTAATTTTCTCAACTAACAAATAATAGGGCAATATTTCAAATTTAGCTAAATTAAAAAAACTGGATTGATAATTTTTAAATAAAGTTTTTCTTTGAATTTTTCTTTTCTGTTTTAGAGTTCCTATCCTTGTCCTAAAGATAAATTACAATTATTAATTTTCTATCTAAATTAATAATACCTAATTTCTTTGGTCTGTTACACAACTTCATCTTGGGCCCTCAAATTTAATTATTAGATTTAATTAATATTCTAATTAAGTTAATTATTATATTATTTACCTTTCGATGATCTTTACTTTGTTTATGTCCACGGCCAGCTTTTAAATAAATAATTAAAAGAAATTTTCTATAAAAAACGCTTAACTAAGCTATCATTAAAAACAACCATAAATTGATGTATAATGTCAAAATTTCTAATTTCTTGTCTAACCCTAAAGCAGATCTAACCCTAACCCTAAAAATCAAATATTTAATTTTTTCTACTCCGATTTTGGTGTTGCGACTGTCGGTCTCTGACAGTTCGTGTCTGACCACGTGGTGATTGTGTTTGATCTTGAAGACGAGGAGGTTCTTCGGTTTGATTGCCTGAAATTTAATAAAAACGAAAGAAAATTTCTTTAAAAAGTTTCCATTCCCTTAAGTAAGAATAAATTTTATAAATATTTTTAATAACTACATATAATAGTAATTACCATTGTTAAGAGCTAAAATCATCATCAGCAAATTTAGTTCCGCATCATTCAAATTTCTGGTAGATCCATCTTCAGGATGAGTTTCTTGTGGGTCTTGGATTTTTTTTGTTAATTATAATTAAAACGGCTATATAGATTCTTCTAAAATACTGATTCTTCTAAAATACTTTCTGAAAACCCTTAAAACTAGGGTTCGTAACTGGCCCTATGCACTTCAGAACCTATTCTATATCATTTAACAATCTTTTATGAGTTTGTATATCGCCAGAATATAGAGAAAACCAACGGTTTATTAACTTCAGGGTGACCAAACTTTCAGAAAGGTGACCAAAGTTCCGAAAAATCTTGGTGACCAAAATTCTGTATACCTATTTTAAAGACTATAATTCAAAAAAATCTACACCTCCATTATTTGTTCCTGAAGTTTCTCCAGTTAATTGCTCTACTTTATCTTCTTTTTTTCCATCAATTTGATTCTTATCTTTTTTTGGTGCCGCCGTCACAAATTGAATTTCAATAATAAGAAAAACAATTAGAATTTTTAAAGAGTTCATTGGAAGCTTTTTAACTCTATAATGGTCTAGAATATTTTAAAAAATAAAAATAATATTAAAATTATTTTAAAAGTTTGTGGTCAGTTACAAGATAATTCTTATATCTTGGTAACAAAAATTCCGCTAAATTCCGAAAAATCTTGTGACCATTAGTGACAAAAATTCTCTTACTAAAATTACATTTTTATCATAAAATTTAATTTTATTCCGGCATTTTATATACAGTCATGGACAAAAAGATAGGGACAAGGATAAATGAAAAGAAAATTAACTAATTTCTCAGTTAAAACCTCACTTTAAGAAAACTTTTTTGTCTGATTAATTACTTCCTTTAAT
This sequence comes from Meloidogyne hapla, assembly GCA_000172435.1. Classification (NCBI taxonomy): domain Eukaryota; kingdom Metazoa; phylum Nematoda; class Chromadorea; order Rhabditida; family Meloidogynidae; genus Meloidogyne; species Meloidogyne hapla. The sequence goes on from ABLG01002393.1 coordinate 10,631, forward strand.
CCTCTAACTAATAGACATAAAATTATCCGGATTGATATTTTATGG
>ABLG01002389.1:0-15228 GCA_000172435.1 Meloidogyne hapla
TCGGGTGGCTTCGTAAGGTCCTTTACCCAAAGGAATTTGGCAAATTCGCGGTCGGTTGGGTGCAGTCCAACCATTAAAAAAGCGGATTCTATATCGGATATAGCGACATATTTAGGCAGTCGGAACCGAATTAACAATCCGACTAACTCTGGCAACAGGACTGGCCCCCGAAGCAGGCAATCATTTAACGAAGGTTGCCCACGGGGGTGAGCGCTGGCATCGAAGACTGGTCTAAGTTTGTGAGTGATAACGGCGTGATGGGCAAGATAGTGCTCTTGGCCTTCAGGGTTCCTTTTTGCTGGTTCGATAATTCCCTGCTTTAGGTAATCTAGAAATACCTTGTTGTATTTCTCTAATAAGTCTTTTGATCGATGAAGATTACTGTAGGTGGAACAGAGCCTGCTAAAAGCCATTCTGTAATTTGTGGGTAATGGGGCTCTAGGTTCGCGCCATAACCAGCTAACTGAATATCGTCCTTCATCGTCCTGAGCTATTGATGACTTTAATTGATTTATGGCTATTTGGTCGTCATCGGAGGCCGGATTTTCTCTAATACCGATACTCTCGAGACTCCAAAATTCCTCTACTGTATTAGAAGGTGGCATTATGTCGATGCTTGTTTTGCTCACGGCGGCTAGGGAGTGCGACAGTCTACCTCCCTGAGGGCTCATGTCGGACTCACCTCCCACTACAGGGCCAAAGGCCGTTTGTATAACGAAGAGCCCTGTGGCAACTTCCGCTTTGTCCATAAAATATTTCCAGAAGTGACGGGTGCCGAGCATGATTCCCGGGACCTCCGTCGACAGTTCAATTGCCTTCTGAACTTCGGGGAGGTCATTGGCTCGAGTAGGCATTTCGGCTACCCAGTTCGCCATTTCAAATGATGTACTGATTTCTTTTGTCCAATTAAGCTCCAACTCCTCCCATCCTCCATCATCTCTTGCGATGGCGATGGCATAAGACGGGGAGCGAATCCCGGATTGGGTCACGCAATGTTCCTCCAAATCCGTGCACCTCTACGTCGTCACGGGCTATTTGCGGAGGACGTAGCTGATTAACCAGTGATTTTGCAATATAACTAAGCTGGCTCCCTGGATCGAAGAAAACGAACGCAGGGATTTCTTTACTCAAATCCATAGGGGAGGCAACTGATATCTTTCGAGTCATAAGATAGGCGGTTGGCTTTTTCCTCAAATGGCCATAGGCAAGAGCCGTAATTGTCTTATCGGGTGCTTTGCCTTCAATTTTAGTTCTTGGTTGAATTATATTTGAGCCTGTACCGGGACCCTTGTCTCGGGTCGCGGCCATTTGAGAGAACTGTTGATGAGGTTTCTGTTTGTTCTCTGGGCGATTATGTGTCTTATTTCGATTGTTTGGACGGCCTTTCGTACAAACTAAAACATGGTGTGGCCCCTGGCATTGCGCACATACTCGAAAGGAAGGGCATTCTTTGACAAAATGGCCATCATTTAAACACCTCATACACCGTCCTTGTTCTTTTAAACGCCGATAGCGATCTTGTGGCGTAGGGTATTTAGGACATTGGGATGGGAAATGACCGGGGGCGTCGCATAATGAACATTTGCGCCCGGCTCCCGACGAACGGTTGAATGCCGGTCTATGCTGTGAGGGTGCCACGAAGGCGCGAGTCATTTCAGGCTGCCCTCCTTTCGGGTGCCCCTTGTTCCTCAATATGGGTGGATGGGCTACCTCGTGCTTCCCACGGGTTACTGTAGCGCATCTCTGTACTTCTTCTGCGGATCTCGACAATCTCGCGCAACTCTTTTCTGAGTTGGGCACAATTCCATCTTACCCCAGAACCTCTCTCCTTTTCAACTAACTTAGAGATAATAGGATGGGGTAATTTTGATTTGATGGCAGTTGAGACAAACGGGGACGAGTCAACGTGCCCGTAGGCCTCCAGCTGTCTGCAAATTCTTTCCACGGAATCCACAAATGAGCGGAGTGAATGACTGCTCTCATTTGTTTGTGGGAGATTCATAAGCTCAGCCTCCAGGGCCTCTGTTATTGCACGGGTATCCCCATAGCGTGATTTAAGGAGATCAAGAGCCCGCGCGTAATTCTCATTTGAAAGAACAAACCCCGCGATTAGCTCTTTGGCTGGCCCCTGGAGGAATGTCAAAGGGTAACTCATCTTTCTTATATCATCCATCTGGCGTTGATCAATGTTTGCCGAAAATAACTGCCAGAATGTTGGCCATTTCTTCGGGTCCCCGTTAAAGGGATCAAGCCGAAGTTCGGGCAAACGAATTTCCGGTTGCCCACGATTGGCAACCGGATTGACTTGCTGGTATGTTTGGTGGTTTACTTGCGGATTAACTGGCTCTTCTCTAAGAGATTGCTGTTCAAGAACCGATTCTTGATGTTCTTGCTGTTGATCAGCTGTAGTATGATCTGACTCTAGATTGTCTTCATATTCTGTGATGAGATAATCGATCTCATTTAAAATTCCCCTTGCTTGCTCTGCGATTTCCATAAAATGTATTTGTATTTGTTGTGCTTCTTCTGGTGCGGGAGGAGGAAAATTCTGATAAGTTCGCTCCTCTACCGCTAAGTCATCGCCCTCGAGGCGATCCATAAGGTTTGCCCATTTATCATTAAGATTATCTACCCGTTCCAGGGTACGACTAAGATGATGTTGCTCCGCTCGCAACTGTGTAAGATCACGTCCGGGCCTCCGCTCTAACCAACGCGGTGCCGGCAGTCAAATGATCCTTAAGGGCCCTAAGTGCGGGGGCCTAATTGACTTCTAATTGCTCCTGAGGATGGCATTATGATTCACAAATTTTAGTTATTAAAAGGAATTTAGAGGCCAGCTCTGGGCTTAATTGCTTTTATTTAAAAAAATATATTTTATTTATTTTGTAAAAATTAAAAAATTTTTTTAATTTTATCTGATGAAAATGTGAACAATTTATAAAAGACTGTTTTTGGCCGTGACAGTCAGTAAAAATATAAAAGAATGTTGTGCGATGCCCCTTCGGGGAATTCAATCGCCTTTGTCTTTTGTGAAGTTAGTGCACTGCACAAAAAAGAGATGGCTGGCTTGAGCCAAATTAATAAGTTAATGTAGAAATAGTTGACTGCAGGTGCAGCGAAACTTTTGTCCTTGTACGGACTAAAATGTTAAAGCCAGCTCGGGCAAAAATAAAACAATAGAATGGGCAACTAAAGTTGGCCGAAGTGAAGTGATGGCCTGACACGGCTGCAATCACTGCATGGGTAATGCGGCAGCTAAAGACCAAAGTACATGAAGGGCAGCTAGGGGGCAACAATCACAGACTAAAAAACCTGGCAGCTAAATTGGCCAAGTAAAAGTGACGGCCCGGCGCGGGGCAGCTATTCACTAAAAAATATGTATACGGCCCTGCTCGGGGCGTTTATCCAGCAGAGCAACTCAACAGTTGGTCTGGGTGTATATGATACGGGGGTAGTGCGATTGGACTACCAAAGACCCGTACGGGGCTCCAACAATTATGTGCCAAAAGGGTACGCACAATTATCCTCGAAAACTCTAACAAGAGGAGGGACAGGAATGATTTGATCAGAACAAATCAATTCCTTAGTTTTAAACGGGCGTCGAAGAAAAACAATCCTACCCGCAAAACAATTCCCAAATAAACAAAACACAAGAAAAAGAACTTTATTTATTAAAAAATGCTCGGGGGAATAAAAGCCGAGTAAGTGGGAAACAGGCGGTCAACAATGCCCGATCCGTGCGGTGGATCAAAATATAATATGCGCGATTAAAAAAAAGGCACAACCTGTGGTAAAGACGGTTTAAACGATTGGCAGGGCAACAAAGAGCTGGCAATCGGCTAAAGCTCTATTGTAAGTTCTAGTAGGGCCAAAACAGGCGCTGGTAGAAAAGATGAGCGGACAAGTCAAAAAGGGATTAAGTAAAATATTGTAAAGGCCAATAAAAAATGAGAAGAGCAAAAATTATTCAAAGCAAGTAAAAATAGTAAAAGCAAGTAGCAAGTCCTTATGAGAGAATTGGCCAGAGTTTAAATAGAGACAAATATATGGGCGGTAAAAATAAGTTTTAATAAAAGAAAGGAAAATAAGTGATTATTGGCTGGAAATAATCAATAGAGAGAATTAAATAAAATAATTAAATTGAAATTAAATATTAAAAAATAAAGTGAATTGAAGGGCAGAAAAAGTGCCCCTTTGGGCACACGGAGTTTTGTTGCTCATCCTCTTTTGTGTTAGCAGAACCATTATTAACCTTTTCATTCCTATATTTAGCTTTTCCTCCTCTTAGAATATAAGCATGAAGGAAGAAATTAATAAAAAGAATTAAATAACTGACTTAAATAATTAAATTTAATATTAATATTTATTTTTAAACAAACCATCCATACTGACTGCAAATGCAAAAACTTTACTGTCCAAGTCACACTTAACCTGGAAAAATATTTTTTTGGGTTACTTATTCTTGAAGATTATAATTGTAATTTTGTAATTAAGCTTAATAATTTAAATAAGCCTTGTACTAATTAAAAATAAATTTCCGAGATATTTCGAGCATGTATTTTCATGAAATCCTGAAAATGGTCGCTTTAAAATATTCCTCCAAATAAGTTTTAATATAACCAAAACCAAAAATTGGTTGGAATCGTGTCAAGAGCTCGGTTGTGTCCCCCCGTTTTCCTTAATTTCCCTCTCCATCTATTTTGTTCAATTTTCAAAAACACGGAATGGAAGTTCCCTGTTCACATTTGTTTCCTAGTTTTTCAATAAAATCTCGATTTTTCAATATCCCAGTTATCAAAGTATTCTCCTTTAGGATTTCCTATCTAACATTCCTATCTAACATACAAAAATAAATTTACATTTTCTACAAAAGTAAGCCATCCCAGATGAATAAGAATAACAACAGAAATTATAAATTGCCAAATTTGAATAGTTGTTACAAATTTTGCAACGGGTCCAGGAACTTTAATTTTCATTGAACGAAGAAAATAATACTTTAAAAATAAAATGAGAGAATTATAATTGACAAAAAACCAACCGAGTACATATAAGAATGTACCAAATAATTTAAGTAAATACCCCAACGATTGAAAGCAGGTGTAATTGGGTAGGAATAAAAGGCATAAAGCATTGTCTAAAATTTAAATATTTTTTATGAAAAATTCTAAAAAGTTAAAGATTCTTTTTATAGAATTTCCTGACAAAAAATTTCAATTAGAAAAAACTTACAAGAATATGATGGTACCAATGAAGAAAAAGTAATGGACGTTTCCTCAACACCAAAAATACAGTATCCACCAATTCAAACATTTTACTAACAATAAAAAGCCAAACCCAATATCCATTTGTTCCAAGAGTGTAATTATGGACATGACAATAAGAACCTTTAAAATGTGAACTTTAAAAAATATAAAAAGCTTTAAAAAAGCCTAAATTTAAAAATTCAGAAATTTTTGCCTTATTAGAAGGTTTTGGTCTAAAACATTAGGCCATATCAATAGAAATTTAAAAAATATTTTAAAAATATTGGAGGTCTTAGCAAATTGATAGGTTCAAGTTTAGGTTCAAGTGTGTTCAAGTTTACGGATAACTATTTCTTAAGTCAATAAAATAAAACAATTAAATCCTCTCAATAAAATAATTAATAAAAAAATTTCTTAAACTTAAATTTTTTTTATAATTTTAGGCTTAATATTTCGAAGATGTTGGCATTCGGCCATTAAAATTAAAATTTTCAAAAAAAATATTTTTAGAAATTATGGAGGTGTTAGCAGTTACTGCTAATAAATATAATTCATAGGTAAAAAATTTCAATTTTCAGATAACAATTTATAAATTTCTAAGCCCAAGCCTTGCTGATTTTCAATAAAATTAAATAAATAATTCCGCTTAATAAAATTTAAAAAAATTTCCTACTTTGTAGTCCGTGTGTTAAAATTGTTTCAAAAAATTCATAACTAAGTGTAAAGGCTCCAATAGTAGAAAAAATGGCAAGAAAAAAGTTCCAAACATTTAGAGGCACAAATAAAGAAAAAGGTTCTCTGTTGCGCATAAAATGCCTCGTTCCAAAAACAACAAAAACGTAAAGAAAACAAATCTGTTTAAATTTAAAAAATTTAATTAAATTTTTTAAATATTGTAATAAACCTGTATAGTTAAGGGGTATCGGTCATCAACCCATCGACGAGCTTCAACTTCGGGGAAATCGGAAGAAGTTAAAAGTTCAATAAATTTTGGGGCATTAAAATCTCGATGAGTTGTTATATTTTGCCATAGAGAAGGAAGACTACTATGAGATTCAGTTGTTTTAAGCATTTTAATTGCAAAAAATTAAGCCTTAAAATTTAAAGGAATATAAAGAGGATGGAAGGAGGGAAAAAAATATTCGATGTTTCTAATTTGCCTGTTGCGGTATACCCGGAGTTGAATATAAATTGTTGAACTTTCAAATATGATAATAATTTTATATAAAATATAAAATTTTGAGAATAGGGTTTGAAATATTCAAAGCAAATTTTATTACAAAAAGATACTAAGTGATTAAAGTAAAATTTTTTTGCACAGTTAAGAATTAAACCTGGGACATTAAAGGAACATTTATTTTAGTTTTTGTATTTTTTTTTGTTTTTTAACTCATGTCAGAGACAAAACTTGAAGAATGAATTTCACCAGAATTTAAATTCAACATTAATTTTTTTTCAGAATATAAATCAGAAATGTTTTAATAAATAAACTTGAAGCAAAAAAATCAACTCTTTGCAATTTTTTTAATAAACTAAATTTAGCTATATTAATCTCTTTCCCCTGAAAATGTTAATCAAAAAAATTACTGAAGAATGGAGGGAAATATTTTGCAAAATTTTAGTCTCTCATTCATTAAAAATGACAAAAAATTTCTCTGAAAGGGAGAAATAATTATACAAAAATTATGTTTTAAAGGCTAAATATAAAATAATTTTCCCACTTTTATCGAATGTTTAATTAATTAATAAAAGGCAAAATGGAAAGCAAAATAAACTAAACCAAAACTAAACATAGGAGGAAAGATAATTAATTAATTTTTATTTGTGACATAAAAGAATGAGAAAGTAATGAGAAGATCTATTTTAACTATCACCCCACTAATAAATATAATTTATTGCTAATATTGCATTAAAAATAGATTGAAAATATTCTTTGTACCTTTTTTTTCTCACTCCATTTTAATAGAAAAAATGGTCATAATTGACATAAAAAAATCTAATAAATTACAAAAATTATTTTGAGCTTGTCTTTCAATGAGTAGGAAAAAATACAAAATGAATATGAATTTTATTGAAGGAGCATCAACAGAGCCGATTAAGACAAAACAAATCGAAGGAGTACTCGAGATAAGTCTAAATGTACAAAAATTTTTTGAGGTCTTACTTTGACCCAAATATAAGGATTTGCAATTCAAAATAAACAAAGGAATTTGGTAAGACTTTTAACTTTTTTCATAACTTTTTCAAAAATCGGCCGATTTTGTTGTTCTTAGTTATAATGAGCCTAATTTAAAGATTAATTTTTTGAACACAAAAACATTACAAAAAATGTTTTTTTTACAAACATTACAAAAAAAGTTTTACTATTATCCTAAAGAGTCGGGTCCTCAAGAGTCGGGTCCATTATGGCCAAAAAGCCATAATGGTCAGATATGTTTTTTGTGCTAGCTCACCACGTTCAGATTCGGCTAGCATGCTTTTACATTTTTCTAAGGCTAACATTATCTAAAAAAAATAATTAATAAGGGTAAAATCTCAATATTTTGTCAGCTTAGATGCCAACATTCAAAAATAAGTAACTTTATAATCTCAACACATCACGCATTACTTTTAAACACTATGTTTATGTCATTTAATAGATTAAATAAATTATATTAATAAAATAATACCTACTTTTAGGGATAGGTTTTGTTATTTTATTATTTGAAAGTCAGAATTTTTCTGACAATTGTTTCTTATTGATTCTAGATTGATTTTTAATTAATTATTTATAATCCTGAAGAAGTCGTATCAAATTTAGCTTAATATAGGTTTTTAAGATTTACTTATTTTATTATGTTTTCAACATTCAAGAGTTCTCACCTTCACTCTTGCTCGGCAAAATTGTATTTTTGTATGCCAATGCGATGCATTTGGCAATTATTTAAAACTATTTTTTTTAATTTAGAGAGATTTCTGGGCTTATTCGCTTTTAATCTCTTATACTTTTTTATCTTCATAAATAATATTGTTTATTGATATCAATTGAAGTACATCTTCTGTTTAATTTCTTCTTGTAATTTATAAATAAATAATTTCAAAATAAAGTACTTTAGTCTAAAAAATATAATGAAATAAAAAATCAAAAATATTCACATGATTTAAAAAAAATTAATTTCACATGATGCGATAGACTACCTAATAAATGCACTTTTGTTTTTATTTGTTGATTGAGAAATAATTAATATATTTTATTATTATTTGTTTATTTAGCCTTTATATAAACATTATTTCTTTAACAAAACATATATTAAATAAAAATGGTTAATAATAATTATTATTATTTTTGTCAGTGATGTTGAAAAATTCATTGGAGAGTAGATAAAATAGAACCATCATGGAAAGGGACCCAGACCAGAGCACAACCGACTGTGCCAGTATCCAAGGGTTATTTTTATTCATTCATATTCCTTCTGGAAGTACGAACACAAAATACTTAATGTTTTTTTATATCCATCGGTTAAAATCATTAAATTAAATAAGGCCCAACGACCTAAGTTCCAACTTTGTCCACGACATGTTTGTAAAAGAAAATTTTGTCATTTTTTGCGAAGACCGATAATGTCTCTCATTAACTGTCCTGAAAAATCCGAAAACTCGGATTTTAAATGGGAATAAATTAAAACCGTTATACTGATTCAGATAATTTTACAATTTCGCCTTAAATTATTTATTTTCTAATAGAATAATACACTTTAGATAATTATTAAATGTTGAAAATTATTAATTATATTTTAATATTTATTTTGTTAACGTTTTTATGCGTTGAATCAACAAAAACTGGTAATTTATTTTAGTTAATTGTCTATATTTCTCTTAAATAAAAGTCGATGTTGTAGAAGTCCTAGACCGTATTTGAGAGATACATTAAATAGGATCATAAATGTCGGTCCCAAAATCAACATTTCATAAAAATCTAAAACTAACTTTTATTTTGGATATTAATTTTTCACCTTAGCCTAGGCCTCCATTCGGTCGCAAGTATCGCGCCCCGATATAATAAAAATTATAATGCTAACTAGATGTCGGATTTTAAGTTACAACCTATTTATTGTAAAATATTATTATGTAAAATACCTATTTATTGTAAAATAAATGGGTTGTTTTAACTAGATGTCGGATATTTATTTTACAACCTATGTCATTTACGATGAGAGAAGCAAAATCCTTTGTTATTTTTGAAAAATAATGTGTTTAGACGGTAACTATTAACTTCTCCCTAAACATATTTTGGCGTTTTAGAACTTATTGTGATTATTCTGCAAAGAATTTTTTTGTAATTAAATCAGCCCTAAGATAGAACGCTATAATAAAGGTCGCTGATTCGATTCCTGCTTGATGGCTAAACTTTCTTTAACTCTTACATAATAAATTCTAATAAATTTAAGATGTAAAGATCAACGATCTCTACATAGATTTGTTTACTGAAACTGTAATAGATAGAAACAATTTGAGAAAAGCTCAGATTAGAATAATTAATTTTTTGGTTTTTGTTGAGGCTGTAGAAAATAAAATAATTTTTATTAAAAAATTATTAAAGAAAATGGAAGAAAATATTAAAAATCAAAAAAATTCAAAAAAAGAAATTTATGAAAATTTAAAGAAAATTAAAATATTAATTGATGAAAGTAATAAATTTATTGAGGAAGTTGAAGGGACCGGGAAGATTGCAAACAATTGGGATGTTTGCCATATCTGGGAATTTTATGAAATTTTTAGGTAATTTTTAGATTAAACCGTGAGTCAAGGGAAAGAGAAAATTCCGTTTCTTCCGCCTTACGTCTTCCGCTTTTTACAAATCGAGATGCAACACTCTTGTAGTTAGCATTTTTCAAGACCTTTAAGAATTTTAGCTTAAGTCAATGCTTAGCATCCAAAAATTATATCTTCCAGCAAATAATCTCCTAAAACTTAGCAATCTAAATAAAATTTAAATAAAAGAATAAATATAATATCTGTTAATAAACAGAAGTAAAATAAAGTTGACTTCGGTTATAACGTCATCGGGGTATCACTACACACCGATTGAATCAGCACTGGCTACCTGATTGAATCGTTGGTGCTCACTAACAACTACGAAAAAACAATATACCTATATGAGAGCAAAACATTTCAGAGTAAAATCTTCTGCAACACCATTTGGACCTAACGGAACTAATGGAATTTTTAAGGAAAATTTCCAGCCTTTAAAAAAATTGAAAAAAATTCCTTATCAAATACAAAAAAGAATTTAAAATAAAATATTTTTCTTTTAAAAAATAAATTTTCAGTCAATTGGAATTTGAATTGGTCAACAAAATTCGTGAAAAGCTTCGATTAGAAATAAAAACAGAGTTGCCAGGCAAATGTGAAGATTTAAGAAAAACACATTCAAAAAATAAAAGAAAAAAACAGTTACCAAAATGGATACAATCATTTGAAAAAGCAATTTTCTTAGCTCATTTTAAGCATCTTAAAATGGATTTATTTCTTGATGGGCAAAACAATGTTTCAAAAATTGCTGAAAGAATAGAGGGAATATTAGAAAAAGATGGACTTTTGGAAAAAAGAAATTTATCTGAAATTTTTGAAATGAATTTTGTGACAAGTAAGAATAAAATATAAAAATTCATGGGCATTAGTAGTTAGGGGCCGGTACTAGTCGGGGGGAGGGGTCCGCTAAATCCCAAGGGTGTAAGGGGTTTTCGGCAAAATTCCTTTGATCTTCCTAAGGGTGTAGGGGGTTGTCGGCTTATTCCCTTTGATGTTAATTGACCAATTAGCACCTTTTGAACATTTCCCTTTGAACTTTACCGATACATCGAAGTCGGGGGGATTGGTAATTGACCAATTAGCACCTACTAATTGGTTTTCTTTTATCTTACCGACGAATCGAAGTCGGGGTGGTAAGGGCTAGAACAATTAGTACATAATTAATTACTTTTGGTGTCAAAGGGGTTAATTGACCAAACAGCGGGGGGATAGGGTGTAATTACCCAATTAGTGGCTCTCTCTTTTATCCAACCAATGAATCGAAGTCGGGGGGTAAGGGGTAGAACAATTAAATAATTAATTAAATAATTTGGTGGTTGATGGACAATTGATGGAGTGCAACTGAACAACAACATCTTAAACCCATAAGGCTCTCTTTAGAGCCACAAATTTAATGAGTGAAACGAGACAATGGTGTTTATTGTTTTTTTTTGTATAAACTTTTAAATTGTGTTTTGTTTTTATTTATTTTTATTATTAATATTACAGTATTACAGATGAATATAATTATTTTAGAGGAGCTCCTCCCTTTCAAAGAGGTTACGGTCAAAGAGGAGCAGGTGTCGGAGATGTGATGAGAGGTCTCTGGCGATTCATACGTCCTATTATTCAAAGAGTAGGGAGTACTGTATCTGCAGAAGCTCTCAACACAGGACAACGAGTGTTAGAAAGAGTTAACAAAGGAGAGCCAATTAAAGAAGCTTTAGTTAGTGAAGGAAGAAAAGGAATCGATACTGTTTTAGAGAAAGGAGGGTTTCCAAAACAGTTTGGTACAGGAGGAAAAAAGAGTATAAAAAGGAAACGTGAATTAGAAAAACTTCATCAAACACTTATTAAAAGAAAAAGATTACGAAAAGACGCTTTTGGTCTCTATTAAAAATTATTTTAAATAATAATAATGGCTTTTCACAAAATTGACGGAGAAAGTATCAACTCTATAACCAATGCTCTCGACTTTTTTCATGTTCCTTTTTTCAAATGTGAGCATCTCCTCCTCCAAAGTATTTGAAATTCTCACTAGTAACCCACTCACTGATACTCCTTACCACTTCAAAATACACTCGAGCTCTAATTATATTGATTTGTCAAAGTGCTATTTGCTCACGGAATTTCGTATTCGAAAAGAGAACGCTGCCGGTCAACTTGTAAATTTAACCCTAGATGAAAACGTAGCGCCCATACAAATGATCGGTAAAACCTTTATTAATAATATGAGAGTAAGCGTAAATGGTCAAGAAATTTTTAATTCTAATTCTCTCTATGCTTACAAAACTTATCTATCTCATGAGCTCTCTTACTCTGCAGGAGCAAAGAGCTCTCACTTAAATTCTGCTGGCTATTATTATGACACAGGAACAGATCAGCAATTAGGGAGCTCTTTTACTTCAAGGAAAAGTCTATTTACCCAAAGTAGAACAGCTCAGTTTGTTTCAAAATTGGACGCTGATATCTTCAATCAACCGCTCTATTTAATTAATCATTGTGAGATTGCCTTGAAATCCTGCCAAATGATACGAGATTCGTACTAATAGCTCCTCCAGCTCTCACTCAAGCTACAAAGTAGCATTTTGAAGTAGTTAGCTGTAAGCTCTATGTGAAAAAAGTTGAGCTCATGGACGGACTAGCTTTAGATATAACAAGAAAACTTGACACTAAACCAGCTCGTTATGCTGTTAGAAAAACACTAATGAAGCAACTCTTTATTACCCAAGGGCGCTATGAGTTTAATTCGAATATATTTATGGACAAAATCCCGAGAAGAATAATTCTAGGCCTCGTCTCCAACTCTGATTATGTCGGAGCAGTTGAGCGCAGTCCATTTAATTTCCAACATTTCAACGTTAGAGAGATTAGCATTATTGCTAATGGTCGCTCTTATCCCCAGGCTCCTTATGATCTTGATTATAAAAATTTTAAATATGCAAGACCGTTTAATGATATGAACGATGCTCTTGGCTTTGCGAATTCTTGTGAGAGCAACGGAATTACTTATCAACAATTTGGTCAAAATAGTTGTATTTATGTCTTTAATCTTACCAATAGTGGAGAAGATCAGGGAGACACTTTTGATTTAATAAAAAATGGGACTACGTCTGTTAGTATTAAATTTAATCAACCAGTTCTGGAAGGAGGAGCTATGTTAATTGTCATGGGAGAAGCCGACTCTCTTATAATGTTAGATAAAAACCGTACTAGAGAGATTACAAAAAGGGTTAAGTCAGAAGATTCTGAAGGTATAAAAAGATGGAGAAAAGGCTATGATGCAAAGCAGGAAGAGAAATTAAAACAGAAAAAACGCAAAGATGAATATTTACAAAGGAAAAATAAAATTCGAGAACAAAGGGTTCCTATAGATCAAGTAGCATTAGCTCAAGCTCGTAGAGAAGATGATATTAAAAGACGTCAAAAATTAAAAAGAAAATGGGAAGGCCCTGAACCAGTTGAACGGGTAAGAAGAGTAGTGAGAAGACCTACTGGAATTCGCCGTTCCCAAAGATCAGGAAGAATATGGATGGAAAGGCTTATAAGTGCTAAACGCAAAGAAGCGGATATAAAAAGATTTAGACCATCACTTTGGTAATTTTTAAATAATGGAGGAAAATAATAAAATTTTACAACAGCTCTATAATAATCCAAAATCCCCCGCAGCATTTTCAGGAGTCGATAGATTGTGGCATGAGGCACGAAAAATTATTAAAGGTTTACCGAGAAGTGCTGTACAAAATTATTTAGAGGGACACCGTACTTATACTCTAATGCGTCCTAAGAGGATACATTTTTCCCGAAGTAAAACAATAGCTGCAGGCTTCATGACAGATGTTCAAGTGGACTTGGCTGATTTCCAAGCTCTCTCTAGACATAATAAAGGCTATAGATATTTGCTCCTGGGAATTGATGTTCTTTCAAAAAGGCTCTTTGGAGTCCCTGTTAAGGCAAAGAAGGCTGAAGATATGCTTGAAGCATTCAAGCTCCTCCTGACTCAAATGCCAATGAAACCACACAGAATATTTTCGGACAAAGGCTTGGAGTTTCGTAATAAATTATTAAAGAATTTTTTGAAAAGGAGATACAAAAGATTGAACCAGTACACTCAACAGTTAAAGCTTCCTTAGCAGAGAGAGCAATCCGAAATGTAAAACAAAGACTTTATAGATATTTCTCTCAAAATATAACCCTCAATTGGATTGATGTTTTGCCAAAAATCCTTGAAGGAATCAATAAGGCAAAATGTAGAGTCCATGGAATGCGTCCTATTGATGTTAATTTTGAAAATGCTCAAGAAGTTTGGAAGAAAATTTATGGTGAATTTGATTTTAAAGAAGGAAGACCAAAGTTCAAAGAAGGAGAAAATGTACGAATGAGTGTTGGAAAGGGAGCATTTGAAAAAGGTTATATTCCAAATTGGGGAGATGAGATTTTGGAAGTTGACCAAGTGTATAATCGGGCTAAACCTATTCGTTACAAAGTTAGAGATGAGAAGGGTGAAAAATTCAAGGGCTCTTTTTACGGTGAGGAGCTAGCTCGTGTGAGAAAAGATGCAGACACAGAGTATAGAATTGAGAAGGTTTACAGAAAAAGAAAGAGAGCAGACGGTACATATGAGTTACTTGTAAAATATATTGGATATCCAGAACGAGAATGGATTTCAGAATCACAATTAGTATAAAAGACATTACATTAATTTCATTCATTCATTAATTTATAATTTTCCAATTATTTATAAAAAAATTTTTCTTGCAATAAAAATGTCAAACAGCTTTTTTGTATTTCTTGAAAGTAATACTACAGATTACCCAGATAATCAGCCCAATAAATTTAGAGTCCATCTCCCTAAACCACTATATTTTTCTGGTAATTGGGTTTGTGGAGTGCATAGTATAAGTTATCCATTCTCTTGGCCTTCAACCATTGGTACTCTTGACGAACAATGGATGAAAATTCATTTTATTGATGACAATTCGAAGAAAAATGTTCTTCGTGTACCAGTCTCCGCAGCTTCTCATAATAGTGTTGAAGCTCTCAAAAATTATTTAGCTACAACATTAAAACATCAGTCTGATGCTATTGGCTCTGTTGAAAGACCAGGAGCATTTATTGCTCCTCCTTCTCTACTTAGATCCCCGCCAAGAGCAGAAAAGAAAATAAAGCGCTCAGCAAATGAGTTTAAATCTCCTCCTCCTTATGAAGAATTACG
>ABLG01002388.1:0-15356 GCA_000172435.1 Meloidogyne hapla
TCCATAATTCCTTAAAACTTTCTTCTGATGTACACACAACATTTAAAGTAATTTCACTTATTTTTGTAATACCAGAGAGATAAATAATTAATTTTTAGGAATTTTCTCAAATTCGTTGGAAATCCAAAAAAATAGCAGAAGAAGTAAATTTATCATTAAATCAATCTTCTTTATTATTAGCAAATATTAAAGAAATTGAAATACCTCAATTAATTAAAATTAATAAAATAAATATTTTGGTAATAATTAAATATTTTAAAAATAATTTTTATTTATTTTTAAAGTTTGATGAATTAAATTATTTTAATAATTATTCTTTTAATGAATTTAAATTAAATAAAATAATTAAAGAAAATAATAAATTAATTATTAAAACAAAAGAAGAAATTAATTTAATTAATTTAAAATTAAATAAAATTAATTCAAATTCAACAAAAAATTATAAAATAAATAATTTAAATATTCTTTTACAAAAATCAGAAAATTATTCAAAAGAAATTATTAATTCTTTTAATCAAACAAAAAATATTTGGAATATTTTAAATGGTTAGAATATTAATTAAATATTTTTTTATCAAAATTATTTAAAATTTTCTCAAAAAACATTAGTGTTTTGGAATTAATATTTAACAAATAAATTACATTCCCCTTTAAATAATATTTTATTTATTTATTTTTCAGATAATAACCAAACAAAACAATTAAAATTAAAAACAATTTTTCAAAAAGAAATTACAAATTTTGAATCTTTGGATAAAAATTTAACAAAATTGGAAAATAAATTAAATTTAGCAGAAAACCATTTAAATAAAACATTAAAACAAACAAAAAAAGCTTTAAATTGGGCAAATAAAGCTTTTGAAAATGCTAAAAAATTTGAAATGGTAATTAATTAATTTAAATAAATTATTTTTATTTTTTTATAGCCAATTAATGAATTAAATAATCAAAAAATAAAATTAGAAGAAAATTTAAATAATATTAAAATTAATTTAAATAAATTAGAAAAAGAAGAAAATAAAAATAATAAAATATTAGAAAATACTTTAAATGATGGAAAAAGATTAGAAAAAGGTAAAAAATAAAATAATTAATTAAGAAAAATATTTTAATTTAATTTTTTTTAAAGTTCTTTATGATGCTGAACTTGGAAGTAAATCAGCAGAAATATTAAAAGGAAATGTTGATGAACAAGAAAAATTATTAAATGTTTTATTGGAAAGATTAAGTAATTTTTAATTAATTAATTAATTAATTTTATTTTTTAGATTCATTAGATTCTCTTCCAAATAATTTAGAATTAAATAAAATTGAAAAACAATTAATTGAATTAGAAGAAGATTATTCTAAAGAAAATTTTGAAAATATTAAAATAAATTTAGAAAATTCTTTAAACGAAAAAGAAGAAATAAATAAACAAATTTATTTATTAAAAGTTAGAAAATTAATTTTTAAATTTTTTTAATTAATTTTTTTTAAAGGAAGAAATTACTCAACTTAATAATATAAAAGAATCATTACCAACAAAATGCTTTAATTTTGTAAAAATTGGACAGAATGGATTAAATAATTAATTAAATATTTTTATTTATTTAAATTGTTAATTTTATTTTAAATTTTATTTAAAAAAATTTTTAATTATTTTTTACTTCTTGACAGTGGCTAAATTACTGTAACCATTTTTTAAGATTCGAATTGATAGAATTTAATTGGCAAAATGTTTAATTTTCTTTCTTTTGCCGTCTCGTCTTCTTTCATAATCTTTTTTTATTAACTTTTAAATTTCATAATTTTCCTTAAAAGTTTCAATTATTTTCTTTTTAAAGTTTTGTTAATTAACGAAAATTACATTCCTCTTTTTCAGAAATATTTTGTGTTTTATTTGTTTAATATATTTTGTTTTTTCTTATTATAGTATGTCATCTAGTCGTTTTGTTTTGCCTATTTTACTTTCACAAAAACAATTTTATCTTTGCTTTCGTCAACTACATGGTGGAACATTAAGAGGTGCACGTAATACGGCTTTTAATATCAAAAAAGATGTTGAAGATACAACAAGTAAAGGATGGCTTGATCGAGTAAAGATGTTTACGGTATTCTTTTAATATTTTTTATTTTAAAACTCAAAAAACTAAAATTTTAATTTAATTTTCTTTATTTAGTCTCAGAAAGTAACCGCTTATGATGAATATAAAAGTATGGTTGAGAAAATGGATGAATCTGAAAAGAAAACTTATAATGTAATTATAACATTTTATTTATATTACCACAGATTAAAAACTATTTTTATCTATCTTTAAAATTTCATTGATAGGATGGCTTTATTAAAGGTGTCTTCGTTAGTGGACATAAAGAAACTGGCAAATCAAGGTTATAAATTTTTTTAAATAATTTCTAAAATTTTTCTAGCAGATTTTCTAGAATTTTCGTTATTGCTACTGCTATAATTCCTGCTTATATTAGTTTGATTAATTTTTAAAATTTTAAATGTATTTTTATTTTAAAGTCTACAAAATGTTTACTAACAAAGGATTAAATTTTGATTTTGGTATTGATATGTTTTCTATGGAACAAGAAGTAGATATTACTTTTGATGATGTTTGTGGAGCAGATGAAGCAAAAATGGAAATTCAAGAAATCGTTGAATATTTGCGTAATCCTGAACGTTATACACGTCTTGGGGCTCGTCTTCCAAAAGGTTAATTTTTGTTTAATTTTTTGTTTTTAAATAATTTAATTAAAGGTGTTTTATTGATTGGTGAACCTGGTACTGGTAAAACATTATTGGCACGTGCTGTTGCCGGAGAAGCGAGCGTTCCTTTCTTTGTATATAATTTTAAAAATATATAAATGTTTATAATTTTAGCACACATCTGGTTCAGAATTTGATGAAATACTTGTAGGACAAGGTGCTAGACGTGTTCGTGATTTGTTTAGTAAGTTTTTTTATTATTGGTTTTTTTAATTAAAATGTTTTTTAGAAAAAGCTCGCAAGCACGCTCCTTGTGTTGTGTTTGTTGATGAAATAGATTCTATTGGCTCTAAACGTACTTCAAGTACTATGCATCCATATGCAAATCAAACAATTAACCAATTACTTTCGGAAATGGATGGTTTTGTTCAAAATGAAGGTGTAATTGTTATTGGAGCCACAAACAAAAGAGATAGTTTGGATTCTGCTTTGACAAGACCTGGACGTTTTGATGTGGAAATTAAAGTTGCGAGACCTGATTTAGCTGGAAGAGAAGATATTTTTCAGTTTGTTTTATTTTTAATTTCTTACATTTATTATATTTTCAGACTTTATCTCGACAAAATTGTTCATTCAGCTGATTGTGATGTTAATGTATTAGCAAGAGGAACTACTGGCTTTACCGGTGCTGATATTGAAAATATGGTTAATCAAGCAGCATTGAAGGCCGCAACAGAACGTGCTATTCGTGTAACAATGAAACATTTAGATGAAGCGCGTGATAGAATACTTATGGGGCCAGCACGTTTAAAAGGATTGCATTCAGATGAAGAGGCTAATAGAAATACTGGTAAATATTTAATATTTTTTTTATTTATATTTTTTATTTTTTCTAAGCTTTTCACGAAGCCGGTCATACAATTGTCTCAATATTTACAAAACATTCTGATCCAATTCATAAAGTGACAATCACTCCACGTGGAGACGCACTTGGACTTGTAAATTATTTAAATTTTTAAAAAATTAATTTTCTTTTAGACAGCACATCTCCCAGAGAAAGACCATCTTCAATATACAAAAAGTCAATTACTTGCCAAACTTGATGCTTTAATGGGCGGAAGAGTAGCTGAAGAATTAATTTTTGGTGAAGATATGGTCACAACCGGTGCTGCTTCTGATATGCGAAAAGCAACAGAAATTGCTGAAAGATTAGTTAAAACATTTGGAATGAGTGAAATTATTGGTTTAAGAGATTTTACAACAGATAATAATGAGACATCTGGACGAGGACCAGAAACAAATAATGCAATTGATGAAGAAATTAAACGACTTTTGAATGAAAGTTATGAACGGGCAAAACAATTGTTAATTAAATATAAGGTTTTTTTAGATAAGGATTTTTCAAAAAAAATATTCTTTTTTAAAAGAATGAGCATCGTTTATTGGCGGAAGGACTTTTGGAATATGAAACACTCACAAAACAAGAAGTTGAACGTGTAATAAAAGGTGAAAAATTGAAGAAACCTAATGCAGCTGCTATAAAACAAGCTGGTATAAGGAGGAAAAAACAACAGCAAAAAGCGGTTGGATTCATTACAGAAGCTGATTAGAAAAGATTATTAATATATAGAGAATTGTTTAAAAAACTATTAAAAAGGAAAAGTATTTTTAAAAAATAAATGTGTATTTCTATAGGACAAATGTGGTATATAAAAGTGTTTGTTTTATTTTCTTTTAGTTGTGAAATTTTTAATAAAACAAATAAAATTAAATAAATAATTTTGAATTATCAACAATTTCAGTCATTTCACCTATATAATTTGGTTGATATTCTCCAACAATATTAGCAACAGTTTTCTTTTCTATAATATTTAATTGATTAAGTCGTTCCATTATTTGTTTTAATTCTTTATTTAATGATTTATCTTCCTCATCAATAGAATGCAATTTTTCTTCTCGATTCTCTTTGAGACGATTGTGAAGTGATTCTAATTGTTTTTCTTTTTCAAGGGCAATTCTTCGTTTAAGTTGTACTTCAGACCAAACCTTTAATTTTTAATGAAATTAGAAAAATTTATTGAGGGGAAAATAAGGAATTAATTTTGTTATTTTCAGTAAACTTTTTTAGGATTTTAATTGATATTTAAAAAATATTTAAAGAAAAACCTTTCTCGTCTTCACATGTTCCGGTTCCTTCTGTACAATATATGAAATTTTTAATTCATTAATACAACGTTGAAAATCTTCTTCACTTTGTTCTCTCAATAATCTCAACCATTTCCTTCGTTGATTTATTAACAAATATAATGGATGAGAAATCCAAGTAGCTCGTGGTAGTTTAGGTTTTCGAGTAGAAGTATTACGTCTCTCTTCAAATTCAGCATAAACTCGATTCCAATTGCGGATTGTAGCAGTTGCCCAGCCAACTGTTAAAAAATTAAATAAAAGATGTAGAACATATCAAGTTTTTGAACCTTACAACATTTCTCATTAAATTTGATAATAATAATCTTCCTATTATTTTATTATTTAAAAAATCTTTACTTTTTGCGGGCAATGATTTCCCGTCTAACTCGTCTCTGCGCACCTTCTTTACCATTTCCCTAAAAATTAAATTTATTTAACTTATCTAAAATAAAATTTATTTACATTTTCCAAGCCATATTTATTTCTCTTGAAGATGCATGACCCAAACTAAATATTTTCTTTACACTTTCAGGTGCAGACTCCAAAGCATCAATTCCTTTATAATCAAGTTTTGGTTCATCCATATTTAATTTTGGAAGTCCATAATCTGTTGAATTGCCAATTAAACTGTCTTGAGCTTTAAAAATTAATTGGCGTTCACTTCCAATTTTCTCCTCCCAAAGATTCTTTAATTGATCGATATAGCGAGCATCTAAATATTTTTATTGAAAGTTAATCTATAAGAATTTGACAAATATTTTAGTTTGAGAATTGGTCAATAATTAACAGAAATATTTTTAACCGAAAAGAAACAAACATATTTCTATTAAAATCTATTATTTTCACTATATTTATAATTAAAAATAAACAAACCTAAAGGCAATTTCTCTGCTTCTTTTTCAAAATAATCAGGATCTTGTCTCTTTGGATCAGTAACATTTTTGTGAATATTAAAATATGTATAACGTCCATATCCTAATATATTACTTAAATGTAGTTGACGAGAAAACAAACAAAAATGTTTTTGTTGAAGTAAAGAAGTAAAGGCTAAAGACATTCTAAAAATTAAAATATATTTTAAAGTAATTTTACAAAATTGAATAAAGAAAATTAAAAAAGAAAATCTTCGAATCAACTATATAATTTCAACTGACTCTAATGACAGAGAAAAAGTCAGAGCATAAAATAGGCAACTGGCGAGTTAAAAAATACTCTATTCAAGATTAACAAAAAATAAAATAGTTACATATATTTTTACCCAAATAAATATTAAAATCCTCTATATATAACAATAAAATATTAAATAATTATTTACTTTAAATTAAATTTATCAAAAAAATTTCTCTCTGTCTTCAAAATTAAGTTGTTTCAATTCTTCCGCCATCATCCAAAGAAGACCTTCATTACTAGAGCTCCAAATTCCACAATTTTTAGCAGCAGATGTTGATGTTGTTGTCGTCGCAGAATTACTTTCTGTTGTAATTCCTCCCCCTCCCTTAATATTCCCAGAATTCACAAAATTTTTAATTGCATCAACAAATTTCTTTTCATGTTCTGGACGTTTACGAAAAGAGCCAAAACGAGTAATTGCAAATGTTTCAACTGTGAAGTTTGGTGCTCCAGGCAAAACATAACGAAACATGCGAAAACCGGTGAACTAAAAATTTGTCTCAAATGTTTTTATTAATAAAAAATGATCTAAAAATTTTAAACTAAACACAATATATGATGTCACCATCTTCAAGGAAGAAAGAATTTAGAACCCCAGGAAGAAAATGACTTATTTTGTCCCAAAAATTTATCTTTAAATACTTTTAATTTAATAAATTTAGAAATCAAATACCGGATTTGTGTACTCATAACCAAGCTCTCTCGGAGAAACCAAAGACAAATTAACACGCCAATCAAGAACGGTAAAATCCATGCCTGAAAAGTTTGAAAAAGTTCTTTTTGGGTTTTTTTTTGTATGTGATGTTTACTTTATGTTAATGTAAAAATTATCGAGAGAAAAAATAATAAAATTCTACCTGTTGGAAGCAGAGGCGGGACTAGAAAATATAAAAACATTAAATTAATAAATTGAGATTGAAAATGTACTTAAAATTGTCGAGAGGAAAAAATCAACAAAATCCTACCTCTAGTTGGAAGTGGCGGTGGAGGAATCAACGAATGACCATCCACTTTTTGCTCATTATAACTAAGATCTTCGTTGACAGAACCAAGCCAGATAGGAATCGGTGGAGAATAATCACAGCTACAGTAAAATACTTCGCCCGGATTAACATATAAAATAATATGTTCTTAAAAATGAGAAATTAATTTCGTTATTTAAATTTTGATTTAATATCTAAATGTCTATGAAAGATAATTGTTGGATAATTTTTCGATCGCTTTACGAAAAAATCTCGTTTTTGCTCCTCCATTCTCCATAAAATCCCCATTTCACAAAAGCCCAAAATAATATTAATACATACCTGGCAAACAATTTAACAGTTCTTCGAGCATCAAACCAACAGAATTTGCAGCACTGGTAAAAGTTTCGTCACAGAATGCCCGCGAAATACGGATAATACGTTGTTCTTCATCTTAAAAATACTTAATTTTAAGAAAATCCAAAAAATTTAACTTTAAAAAATTAAGATTTTTATTGTAAGTGTGGGGCTGAAGAGTCTAACCATGAGATCAACACCGAGACTAGATTTAACCGAAAAGCAACAAAGAGGATTTGACATATCAAAATGTTTATAAAAACAAACGTTGTTTTGGGATGTTGATGTTCCAATAAGGCTGAAAACGAAACAAGCAATTGTTGGCCATGTGCTCACAGAACATACCAATCTTAAATTAAAATTTAGGTTTTAAAATAAGAATTAATACCCTCAGACGCGGGATACGTAAATGAAAGTATCGAGCGAGGAAATTGATCAGTTCACGGATTTCGGTATACATTTAAATATTTTTAAATAAGACAATTAGATTAACTCTAAAAATGTAAATTGAAGGATTAGATAGCAAGAATGTTATGATTGAGAATCAACAAATCCAAATTAATAAGCTGATAACATATCAATTGCTTGAAAGATTAACAAAAACTGAAGAGACGGTAAATCGCAAAGTAAAAAGGTAATTCTAACTTTCAATTTAGCGAATTTCGTCTGATTTGGCAAAATATATTTTATTTGTGTCAATTAGGTAACTTTTGTATTGTAATTAGTAAGTAATTTGTTGTCAGTGAGAAAACGAAATACCTAAAGTACAGATCGATCAATCCTCTTTTTTAATTTAATTTTGATTTGGTTTTTTTAATTAATTTTTTTTCTAAGATTTTCTTCTGAAAGATGACTGATAAGAATGCATCGCAGTTCCCTGGACCTTCAAATGATAACTCAAACAATAGAGACAATAATGGTGCTCAACAGAATGGAGAATCTTTAGAAAATAACGATGGACATTCTAATATTGATATGTTTAAGGTTTTTCTTATTTTATATATTTTTTATTTAAAATATTCTTTTTGATTTTTTAGGAAATTTGTGGCATTGATGAAGAAACAGCTGTCCAATTACTACAGGAGTCTGGTGGAGATTTGGAAGCTGCTATTCATCAATTTTTCTTTGTACAATTTAAAATAATTTAAGAAATATTCTTTGAAAATTTTTTTAGTCACGCGATCATCCAGAGGTGCTCGAAAATCAAAATAATGAAAATCAAGAGGAAGTACTTCGATATCGTCGTCCGCGCTATCCTTCACCTCCCTTTGGTGAACTTAATGATGAAATGGCTGGTCATTTAAATCAAAATATCTTTGGTCTCCCGCCACAACTTCCAATTCAACGAGCTCCTCCTCGTCAGCTCACTTGGATAGAAATGTTTAGAGCTTTAGTTCTTTTACCTTTTCGACTATTTTATTGGACATTTTCTGAGTGTATTAACTTTTTTTGTAAGTTTTTAAATTTTTTACTTTAAATTGTTTATTTTTAGATCATTTTTTGGTTGGACCACCTACGCCTCCAGCAATTGTAAATCGGGAACGAAATGTGCAACGTCGAGACTATGTTGATGTTGTTCAGGATAGGATGTTTGAACTTACAATTAGACTTCAGCTTTAAAATAATTTTTATAAATTAATTAGACTAATGAATGAACAACAAAACGAATATGACCGTGCACTTGCAATAGATCGACAAAAGGCTCAGGAGCGCAAGCAAATTGAACAGCAACGTCTTGTCGAGGAAAGGCTTATTAGAGAAGCTGCAGAGAGGGCTAGAGCACGTACCGAAAGGCTTTGCAGGTTTTTTTTGTGAATAGGTAATAAAATCTCCAATTTATTTTAGGAGGCGTGAGGAAATTAAAGCTAATGAAAGTGAACAGGAAGCACTTTTGGCATCTGATGCACAATCTGAGATTATTCGAATTCGTATTACTTTTCCAAATGGAGTAAATGCTGAACGACGGTTTCGTCAAAATGATAGTCTTGAAGTATTTTTCTTTATTTTTTAATTGAAATTTTTAACTTTCTTTAGCGTCTTTTCAATGCTGTATTTATTCATCCTGAATGTCCTGAACACTTTTCCTTGGTTACAAATTTTCCTGTTACTCGGTTAAATTGTGCTCCTGTCTGGTATTTAAATGAATTTGAACAAAAAGAAAATGGAGATGAGGTTGGAGCTAAACAAAATGGATTTATGCCAATTAAAACTTTTGCTGAATGGGGATTGAAATATTCTGCCAATGTAATGGTACAAGACGATGATGCTTAAAATGGAATTTTTTAATTGAATTCGGGGATATATTTTTTATAATTTGTTTTAAAAGGACCTCTAATTCTTGAATACGACTTTCTGATTTCCAAAAATAAATTTAAAAAATTATTTTTCTTTTTGAAAATTCTGGGTATTTTGTTTTAGATTTTCTTTTTCTAGATTTTCCTTTTTGTGTCATTATGGGCCTGACCTGTCGATCCTTTTAAATTTCCAAACAAAAATATTTAAAAAATTATCGCATTCTTGTTTTAATTTTCCTCTGATTTTCTATGAGTTCCATTCTTGTATTGAAATTTAATTCGAAAATTCTAAATATTTTATTCTAAAAAGGTAACTGTTTAAAATTTCTGTATTCATTCCTTCATTCAGTTTTTTGTTTTAATTTTATGTGCTAGTAAATATTTCTTTAAACAAAAAGTCTTTTAAAAATTAATTTTTTATATTATTTAATTTTTTATATATTTTTTAAATTTATTCACTTTTTATTTTTACTAATCTCTTTGTTTTAGCAATAGATGAATAAGGCAACCTTTTACGCCTCAATTTTGGCATCTTCCGCTGGCGCGGCTTCTTTAGGTTTTATTGCTGGTAACAATCTTTCATCTTCAAATGAGGAATCAAAAAACAGTTTTTGGAGAAGATGGCTTGTATTTGCGGACAGTGCCGGTACAAGTATTGCTTTACCTCCTCCAGTTCAACCACTGCCTTTGGGTCCAATTGAAATGAAGCAACCACAAAAGAAAAATAATGAATTTTGGGGAGAACCATCACGTGCAGCAGAAATTATGCGATTTGGATATCCGGGATTTGATAATTTGAGAACATATGAGGTTATTATATTTGTAATATATTTCTAAAAAATATTTTTAAGGATTTTATTGTTAGTTATGATCGAAGGAATAGAGTAGCTCATTGGGTAGTTGAACATCTTACAAAAGATATTATTGCTTATAACCCTGATGTTGACAGAAGTAAATGTATTTTCAAACCAGATACTTCTATTCATCCATATTTTCAGTCACAAAATGAAGATTATAAGGTTTGTAACGGTTTTTTAAAGAATGATTTTTGTTTCTTGTATTTTTAATCTAATTAGTATTTTATTTTTTAATTTATTAATTAGAGGAGTGGTTATGATCGCGGACATTTGGCAGCTGCAGCAAATCATCGTCGTACACAATTAGCAATGGAACAAACTTTCTTTTTAACAAATATGACACCACAAATTGGTAAAGGATTTAATCGAGATAAATGGAATGAATTGGAAAAATATGTTAGGTTTTTTTGAATGTTTTTTTATATTTAAAAAATATTTTTTTTTAATTTTTAGATATCTTGCTCTTGAAAACTTAAATGTTTATGTTTGTTCAGGTCCTCTTTATTTGCCTTATAAAGAAGAGGATGGATGTTTGTATATAAAATATAAGGTTTTTAATTATTTTTTGAATTTTAAAATTGTTTTTAGGTAATTGGTGCAAATCGTGTTGCTGTACCCACTCATTTCTTTAAAGTTGTATTAATTGAAAAAGTTAAAGATCAATTTGAATTGGAGGTTAAATAATTATTTTATTTTCAAAAATTAATTTTTTAGGTTTATTTAATGCCAAATGCACCTATACCTGATGAAAAACCTTTGAGCGAGTTTTTCTCTCCTCTTGATGTAATTTTTTATTTAAAAATATTTCCTTTAAATATTTTAAAGGCAATTGAACGTGCCGCCGGTTTTCTAATTTTTGATAAATTACCCAAAGAACAATTAAAGAAATTAAATGGTAAAAAATTATCTGAAGGGAAGGGAATTCTTCGAATGTTTGGATAAGTTAAATTATTTTTTTTAGAAAATTTTTGTATTTTTATAAGTTTTAATTTATAAATTTTAAAATAATCTCAAAATTGGGGTAATTTTTTAGATTTCTTTTCAATTTTATTTGTTACAAATACTTTTTTAATTAGTTTTTCAACCAAACATTTTTATTGGTTAATTTTTTAAAATTTTTTCTCTTTTTTTATTTTCTCACAACTTCCTTCTAATTTCTTTTTCGATTGCTTTCTCTTTTTTCTAAAAATTCTCTAAA
This sequence comes from Meloidogyne hapla, assembly GCA_000172435.1. Lineage (NCBI taxonomy): Eukaryota > Metazoa > Nematoda > Chromadorea > Rhabditida > Meloidogynidae > Meloidogyne > Meloidogyne hapla. The sequence goes on from ABLG01002388.1 coordinate 11,718, forward strand.
TGGGTGTAAGGATGTGGAAAAAAGCGGATAAGGGAGAGAGAATCTCTCCCCCATTTATTTAGAGGTCATTGAAGAGGTTTTACATTCTTTTTCAAAAATCTTCAAAAACAGGCACGCGGAAAATGCAAATTGGCTGTTTTTCTTTTTAAGATCAAAACAATAAATCGATCGCTAGCGCTGATGGGAAAATAAAAAAAAATTAGCAAAAAAAAGAGGATGAGGGGATTTTTAACGCTTATAGCTTTCAGCTTTACATTCTCTACATCTCTTCCCTCTTTTTTGGACAGTAGATTTGTCGCAGTTGAGCGATCCGACTTTACGTTAAAGATTTTAGGAAAAGATTTTTGAAAGAGGAGATAGATACTTGGTAATTGACCAGCGGCCATCACTCGACCAGTTTTCCTTCCAACTCTTTTAATTTAGCCTTGGCTTACGCAAAAATGTCTTTCCCCCTTTAATATTTTATTCATTCAACCGTTTATGTATAAACAACATAAACACTCTCTCACTTTAACAAAAACATCAAAAAGCCGTTTTTTAATGGCAATATTAATAAAAAAGTCATTTTTTTGTTTAGCTTCATATTTTGTTTTGTTTATGATGATTAAATAGTTTTTAATCCTCCCCGTCTGATTTATTACAAAATAATTATTATTTTTACGTTACTATTTTCATCCAACATTAGCTTCTTTTTTTAATCATCTAAACTCTAAATTTTAATTCAAAAAATTAATGAATAGATTATAAACTAGCCTCATTTATAAAAAAATATTTTTAGTAAATGCCACCTGAATGTTCACCAGGAAAACCTCCTCCACCATTAAATAATAATTTAAAGAAAAATAAAATAAAAAGAAATTTTACTTCTTCAATTTATTTTAAAAGAAAATTAAATAATTGCCATAATTTTCAACAATTAATTAATTATTATTTATTTTTTATTTTAATTTTTTTACCTTTTGGAAATGCTCAATTTGGTGAAATTGCTTCAGCAATTTCTTCTTTAGTTGCGGGTGGTGCTGGGTCTGGTTTAGCTGGAGGTTTAGGTACAGGGCTTGGATCAGCTATTGGAAGTGGTGCTTCTGCAGGTGCTGGGGCTGCAGGTGCTCTGGGAAATATTGGACAACGTAAAAAATTTTTTAAATTAAAAAAGTAATTCGGTGGGTAATTTTAGTAAAATGTTAAAAAAAATATTTTTTAAATAAATAATTTATAGTTTATCAACTTGCACAAGCTGCTCTTCAATTAACAGGTATAAATTAAATATTAAAATTAAATATTTCAAAAATTAAATAGGGACTGGTGTTGGAATTGCCAATCAAGCATCTGAAAGGTAAAAAAAAAACAAAAAAAAATATTTTTACAAATATTCTTAAAAATTAAGTGCTTGGTTTCCAGTTGTTGTAGAGAATGCAGCAAGAATGAATAAAGATTTTCAAGACAGACTTTTTAATGGAATTGGAACAAATGGAAATAATGGAGGAATTAAAAGTAAAAAAAAATAAATAAATATATTTAAATTAATTAAAAAAAAAGGTTCATCTTCTTCAAAAACAACAAATATTGGTAGTGAATATGGAAAAGAATTTGGAGGTGAAGGAAGTGGTGGTGATGGAGGAATTGAAATAAATTCTTTAAATGGAAGAAATATAATAAATCCAGAATTACCTTCTCCTTCTTCTTCAAATTTAAATTTAATTTCTAATTTATTAACAACAAATAATAATAAAATAGCTAAATTATTACCTGGCTAGTTTTTTTTAATTTTTTAATATTTTCTTTTTTAAGGAGAGATTGATAGTAGTGGTAGTTCTTTTTCATCATCTAAAGGAAATTTAGAAGAAACAAATAATAATAATAATTTTATTAATAGAGGAAATAAAATATCAACAGGAAAAGTATAAAATAAAATTAAAATAAATTATTTTTATTTATTTTTTAAAAAAGAAATTTATTGGTATTGGATCAATTGAAGAAATTCCTTTATCACCTTTAAATATTAATGAAAAAGAAGAAAATAATGAAAAAGAATTATTAAATACTTTATTACCTGGTGAAAGTTTTGGAGAAATAAAAACAACAGAAATACCTAAAATAATTAAAAAAGAAAAAATTAAATTAATAAAAGAAGAAAATAAAGAAAATAAAAATTTAATTGAACAAATTGAAACAGATTTTAATATTGATGAAAATAATAAAAATAAAAAAATGGAAAAATTAAAAGAAGAAAATGAAATTGAAAAATTATTAGAAGAACAATTGGTAAAATTAAAATTTACTTTTTAATTATTTAATTTAATTATTTCTAATATTTTCTGAATAATTTTTAAAAAAATCTTTTTAAAATTTAATTTTTTTAAAAGATTCCATCAAATCCATTAATTGAAAGTTTAAATATGACATTAATAGAAAAAGAACAACAAAATATAAATTCTGATTTATCTCAAATGGTTCCAGAACTTAAAAAATTAATTGGAAATTTAAAAATGGGAAATTTAACAGAATTTGAATTAAAAGAATTAGAAGAACAATTAAAAGAAAATAATGAAGGGAAAGAAAATAATCAAATAAATAATGATGAAGAAATTAATGGTGATGATATAATAAATAATAAGAAAGGTAAATTAAATTAAAAAAAGTTTAATAAAAAAAAGAAAGAATTTTAGAAAATATTAGAAAAAAGTTCAAATTTAATTTAAAATAAATTAAATAAATATTTAATTTAAATTAAAGAAAAACCAATAAATAAACAAAAACAAAAAGCTTCACGTCGAAATTTAGCAGCACTTAGACGTGGATTATTTGATGAAAATTTAACAGATGATGAAACAAATAAAAAAGAAAATGAAAATTTTTTTGAAGAATTTGTTGTTTGTTTTTTTTTTAATTAAATTAAAAATAAAATAATTAATTTTTAAAGGTTGATGGTCAAAATGATCCAATTCTTCGAAAAATAATTGATTTTAGAAAACCTCCAATTATTCTTTCATTGGAAAGGCCTCGAGTAAATTAAAATAATTTTAAATTTATTTAAATATTTTAAAGGAAAGTAAACATTATCATAAACATAAATATTTAAATAATGAAAAAAGAATTGCTGCAGGTGTTAAATTATTACATGAAGGAGGTGGAAATAAATTAGAAAAAGAAGAAAATGGTAAAAATAAATAATTATTTAAAAAAATTAGATTAAATTATCTTAAAGAATTACTAACTGAAATTAAGTTAAGAAAACCCCTAAAAGAAATTCCTAAAAGATTTTATATTTTATTTTAATTTAAAAATTATTTTAAGAATTATTTACAACAACTTCAACAACAAAAATATTAAAAAATAATAATTCTATAATTAAAAAAACAAAAAAGAAACACAAAAAAATAAAATCAAAAATTGAAGGAATTAAAGTAATTTCATTTTTCAAAATAATGTAATTCATTCATTTTATTTTTCCAAATAACTTAATCTGAGTAATTGTATTTTTAAACATAATTTAATTAATTAATTTTATTGTTCACAATAATTTCATTCATTAATTTTATTTTTCCAAATAATTCACTTCATTAATCCTTATTGTCTAAAAATAATTTAATTAATTAATTTTATTTTTAAAAATAATTTAATTAATTAATTTTATTTTTA
>ABLG01002387.1:0-15376 GCA_000172435.1 Meloidogyne hapla
CCCCGGGTTTTTTGTCGACCTTCGGGACATTCTTGTGAGAGCAATTAGGTCAAATTACAGCCTTAACCAGAATCTAGACTACGGACGAAAATTAATTGTCGTCTTTGTGGACAAATAATCCAATTCTAAAAAGTTGTATTTATGGGCATTTAAGTGTACATCCTTCTTATAAGTAAAGATTTTAAATTAAATTTGAGAGAAAAATATGGGAAAAACGGGAAGAAGTTTGTTTGGGAAAAGAAAGAAAATATTTTAAAGATCAAAATATTTGGTTGAATCGAAACTAGAGATATAAATAATTTTAAATATTTATTTAAAAAATAATAATAAATTATTTATTTTAGATGTAAAAAATGTCGTTTTTCTTGTAATGATGAAAGAAGTCAATTAGAACATCAAAAAAGAGAACATCCAGATTTTCCAAAAGAAGAACGTTGTTATTGTATTTCTTTAGCTTTTGATGTTTTATTAGAAACATTAAAAAGTTGTTTTCCAATAGAACAAAATGAAATAGAAAAAGAAAAACAAAATGATTTATTAGATAATTCTTCTTTATTTTTACATCCTGGAATTGTTTTAAAATCAAAGAAAATGAAAAATGAAGAAAATAAAGAAAAACATTTAAATGAAAATAAAGGAAAGAAAAGAAATTTAAAAATAAATAATTTAAAAAATGATGAGAAAAAAAGAAGAAGAAGAAAAAAGTCAATACTTTCTGAAGAGGAAATTGTTAAAAATAATTAAAAAAGTTTTTTTTTATTTTATTTATTTTAAAGACCAGATTTTATTTAAAAAAATAATTTTACAATTAATATAAGTGTTTTTAGAGAATATTTTATTTAATCACAAATATAAATTATTTCTCAACATTTCATACAACTTATTTAAATTAAAATAAAAAAAAGTCTGGTCTAAATATTTAATTTTTTATTTTATATTTAAAAATTCAGAGAGAATTTATTTTTTAAATTTAAATTAATTGTAAAAATGGCCTTTTTTATATTATTTAAAATATTGGGTATTTTAATTATTTATTAAACTTTTAATTATTTTTATATTGCCTTTTATAAATATTTTAAATTAATTTATTAAAAATATATAGTTTTTGAAAAAAATATATTTTTTTTTCAATTTATTAAAAATAAAAAGTTTATTCTGATCTTTTTTTTAATATGTAAATGCCCCTTCTCAAACAGACCACAAAAATATTATTTTTTCTAATCCTTTTAGAAGTTTTTTTTAAAAAATATTTCATTTTTGTTTTTAACAAATCTTTTAATTCTTTTAATTATTTTTTACTTTCCCCCACCTGTTTTTGTGTTAAAGTATTTGCTCTTCTACGATTCCAACCATTTTTTGTAAAAGAATTTTCTTCAAATTCTTTTGATTTTCTTCCAATAACAGAATATTGTCTTTTGTGATTTTTCATTAATATTTTTAATTAAATTATTATTTATTTTTGATAATAAAGGACTTGTCTATAATTTATTTAATAAATTTAAAAAAAAAAATTTATTTTAAAATTTACTTGTGTTCCACATTCTTTTAAATTAATTTGACAAAAATTATTTTCATTTTTTCTTTTTGTACTTCTTTATTTTTATTTGATAATATAAATTCATTATTATTTTCTTGATTATTTATTTTTTGTGGCAAAAAATAAAATTTTAATTAATTTTTAGTTGAAAATTTATTTTTACCGTATTTCCTCTATTATAATGACATGCCATTCTATTTTTCAATGTATTTTTTTAGAATTTGTACCTGTTGTGAAACGTGCAAAAAACACGTCTTTTTCACGATTTGAATAAATTAGATGACATTCTAAAAGAGACTGCCATTCTATTAGAGACTGTCATTATATTAGAGGAAATACGGTATTTTTATGTCTGGAAATAATTACTGATCAGATATTAAAAAATTATTTTTTTAAAAGATCAATTCTAAACATTTTAAATAATTTTTATTCTTTCTTTCAAGAGCAAATCAGAAAGAATTCTTTGGAAAGTTCAAAAATTACTTTAACATAAATTTATTATTCAAAAATAGATCCCCCATCCTTGGCTCATAACATATTTTTATTTATTATTAAACAGAATATTTTTTAAATTATTTTACTTTTTGGACCAATTTTTGGAAAAAGTTTTGCTAATTTTCCTGTATCATTAGCTAATTCAAATAATAAACTAAGTGTTTGCCCTTCCCCTTCTTTTTCGCAATAATTTCCATTTTGTTGTGAATTTTTACTTAATTGTCTTTGAAAATGATTAATTAAAGGTTCTTGACTTTGTTTTGGATTAAATAATGGATTAAAATAATTATTTTCTTCTTCTTTTTGTCTTTTATTAATTAATGTTTGTTGTGTTAATTCAAGTTCAGCAATTCCAATTATTGAAGGAACTTGTTGATAAAAGTAATGATTTCTAAATTATTTTTTGAAATTTTTGATAAATAATAAAAATTAAAATTATTTTTAAAAAAATTATTTTCTAACCCAAATCGATTATTATTATTTTTTCTAATAGATTTTATTTCAATTTTACGACAACATAATTTCCAAAAATAAATAGAACATATTACTGCTATTAATCCACCAATAATTCCAAATAATAAAATTAAAAAAGAAAAAATAATTTTATTTTCAATTTTTATTTTTTTAAGAAATACTTAATTTTAAATAAATAAATGTTAATTATTTTACTTTTTTTGTCCAAAAAAAATCTTAATTAACAAATAAATGTCACTTTGAATAAATATTTTTATTTTAGAATTGTCTGAATAATTTAAAGAAGAATTTTTAAAAAAATTTTCAAGAATTTAATTATTTAACTATAAATTTGGATAAATTATTAAATATTTGAGGTTGAATAATTGATAAATAATTATTAAATATTTTAAATTAAAAACGTTATAATGGATATCTTTAATTTAATATTAAATCATGATAATCTCTTTAATTCTACTTAAAAAATAATTAGAATAAATCATTTCATAAATTAATATATTCATTCTCTAAATACATTTTTCATTTAAAAAAAATTATTTATTAAAGGAAACTTTTTCAGAGAAAAAAAAGAAAAGGGCATTTCCTCTGCAAGTTATTTACGTAAAATACTTTTCCGGTCTCACAATTGTTTTATTGTCCGTGACAACGAGTTTTAAGATTAAATAAATTTTTTGTTTTTAAAAAGTTTTTAAGACTTTAAAATATTTGTGATCAGTTAGGGTTTATTTAGATTTGAGTAATTCTTCTAACCCCTCAACAATAATTTAATTTAAATTTTATTTAAAAATTCAATTAAATAACGATTAAATAAATAATATTTTGGAATTCTCCTTTAATTAATTTAATTTTAACAATAAAATAAATCATAAACAAACAAAAAAACTACTTTTTAACTTTATTTATTATCTATATTTATTTAATCTCTTAAAACAAAGGAAGTAATTCCACGTATTTTTATTAATGATTATTCTTCGTACTTTGATCAATCTATAAAATAATAATTAAAAAAATAAATATTATAGTACTTTAAACAATTCAATGAATGGACATTTTAAAATTAATGAATTCTGAAGAAAATTCGGAAAATCATTTTGTTATTCACATAATTTTTTTAATTTTATTTTTAATTTTATTTTTCAAACTGTCCCCTATATTTAGGTATTTTCTTTTTATTTTATATATTAGGTAATTATCATTCTTATTTTTAATTTTAATAATTTATTTCTGCAAATTGTCTTTTAGGCGAATATTCCTATCAATAAATTCTATTATTTTCTATTTAAAGATAAATTCAGTGAAAAAATTCCTATCGTTGATTAGTAAGAAATCTTTTTTTTAATTTCCTCTCTTTCCTATCAATTTAATGTGAAAATATATGATTCATTAGTTTTATTTTCTCTCACATCAATTTTTATCCATGATTCATTTTTCTTATTTTTACCATTAAAATTGAAAGAGGAAGAATTTTATTGAATTTTATTTTATTGAATTTCTATTTATTTATTTTTTTAAATATGTATGCGAAAGTTTTTGAAAAAAAAGATTTTAATGATTGTTTTTTATTTAATTATATTTGTTATTTAAACAAATTATCATTCTCCCTTATGACTGATAAAATATTTATTTTTATTCGATAAATGATTAAAATCAGCCATTATTAATTTGATTTTCATTATTTTTCATTTTTTTAAAATAATTCTCTTATTAAAAATTTTAGTTACCGTTAATAACAATTTTCTCTCATTTTAATTGCACCAAAACGGCTGTTTTAAGATTTTGTCGTTCAAAAGTCTTGGATTAAATTTTTTCTTTTTTCTTTTCTTTTTTATTTTTATTTTTTTTAATTTTAGTAAAAATAATTATGAGATAGTTTATTTATTTATTTGTTTTTACTCATCAAACAACTTTTGTTATTTCTACTTATTTAATTAATATGCTTGAAACTGTTGATTTACACGGATATAGGGCTTTCTGTTTTAGGTTTATTTTTTAAAAATATTTTTTTTAATTAAAAATTTAAAGAGGTGAAGGTCGTTGTAATATTGTTATTAGTGCAAAAGGACGGACAGACAATTTACGGTAATTATTGGGAAATTCTTTTAAATCTTTTTAATTTAGAATTGTTTGGAGATTAGCAAAAAAGAGACGTTCTAATTTAATTAATTTTAAACCAAAGTTTTTTTTCTTTTAAATAATTTTTTTTATTAAAATTAAAGATGTGGCATAATAAATAAATATATGGAACAATTTATTGCTCCTTTTCTTGACGATAATTATTTAATTAAAGCTAAACTTGTAAATATTAATTCTGATGAATTACATCATTTAGCTAAAGTATATATTTTTTATTTAATCCAAAATATTTTTTATTATTTAAAAAAAAGATTCCTTCTCTTCCAAGAAATCATAAAATTGAAGATTTTGATGAATTAATTAGCACTTATCCAACTGGCTCTTCTCGTTTTCCACATAAAAGTAATTGTGTAAGAACAATTCTTGCCTTAGAAATGCCTGATGCTACTCGAATACCCCGTCCAATTTCTCATTGTTTTGGCCCAACAATTACTTTAGAAATTAAACCTAAACAAGGTAAGATATTTTTATTTGAAATTATTTGAAATAATTTTTTTTAGGATTTTTTCAGACTCACCCTGGCGTTGATGTGCCTTTTTGTAATAATTGCATACTTCAGGTTTTTCTTTATAAATTTTTTTCTTTTTTTCTTTAACTATTTTTGAAATTTAAAAATTATTGTTAATTTTTAAAAAATAAAATTTTAGATAGAAAAATGGAAATCTGCAAATTTTTCTTCAATGTATGATTACTGCCCTTTGGCACTTTACAGCGGTGAACGCTCTAAAATGGAATTTGCTCTTGCCTCTTTAATTTATGATCCACATCGAAACCTTCGAATTTTTGTTGATGGAAATTCTATTCATGATGATTCTGATTCTCCAACAAATTTTGATGAAAAAGTTCTCTCTGAATTAATATTTCCTGGCACTCCAAATGCAAATATTCAAATATTTATTAAAATTGTTAGTTTTTTTTAATTTTAATAATGTGAATTTGAAATCTAATTTGAAATATTATTTTTACCTTTGGTTTCCCTTATCTATATAGCTGGGCGGTACGCGGACGGAAAATTTGGCGCAAAAGTAAGGCCTATTGATTTCGGGACCTGCGTATATGCTATTGAATAAACATGTTTTTCTGATGGTATAACCTGCCTGAACGTTTAAAAAATCCACTTTCAAATTAGGACGCCAAAAGTACTGCGCCGATTTTTCCATCTGCAATTGTCCCGTACGGAAATATTTTCACGGTTTTCGGTCCTCTTCAATTATTTGGTAATAAATTTCATTTTTAGATTTTTAAATTAATTTTAAATTAAACAACTTTAATTTTAAAAGATAACTTGCATTCTTGCTGGTGTCACTGATGACCAAACAACACAATTTTCTTTACAACAAAGCAGTGTTCTTTTTGATTTGCTCAAAGCTCAAAAAATTGACAATATTGGAATTGTTCATGCTTATGAACTTTATCAAAGTCTTCCACAAAATATACAGGTTTTTGTTTTAGATTATTTTAATTTAAAAAATGTTTATTTTAAGAGAGAATTGCAAAAAAAGTCAAATCTTTTGGGAAGAGGACTTGGCTTTTTATCCAAAATAGATGCACGTTCTCTCGTTGAAAGATATTTACTTGCTGCAACAATGAAAGATTGTTCATTAATGGTTTTTTTTAATTTTTTAAATTATTTGCTATTTTTTATTAAAAAGATAAGTATTCGCCTTGTTGACAAAATTGGAGAAAATATAGTTAGAACATTTGGTGGAGGTTCAGGTTTTGTACGTGTTCGTGCTTTGGATGGCCAATCACTTTATTTTGCCTTTTCTGTATTAAATATTTTAAATTTTATAAAAATATTTTTGCTTTCTAAAGGTACGTATTGTTGATTTAGATCCAAAAACTGGAAAAGTTTGTTAAAAAAAAATTTTTTTTTAATTTTTAGTTTTAATTTTTTAGAATCTAGAAAGTGCCTATGCTCGTTTTATGGCAGGTATTGCATTAATTAAATCACATCCAAATGTTCATCGTCCTTGTATCACTTATTAAAATTAATTTAAAGATGAAAGAAATTCCAAAGAAATTAATTCCATTTTTATTTATTTTATTTTTTTTAACTAAATTTTTTTTTGTTTTTTATATATTCTAAGATATTGTTTGAATAAAGTGAGAATTTAATTTTTATAATCTTCTATTTATGTTATTGGCAATTGTTATACTTTTTTATTATAATTTAGAAATAAAAGTTTCGGAAAGGTAGAACTAAATGATAAATTTACCAAATAAAATTCATCTAGGCTTTTAAAATGGAATAATTCTTTGCGCGAGTGACTGTTTTTATTTAATTCCATTTTTAATTCTTTTTATATTTTTTTTTATAATTTTAGAAGAAATGTCATCTGAGGCTGTTGATGATGCAATAAGAAGAAATATTACATGGACAAAATTGTCAGAAGATTTGCGTACAGTTTTGGGTGGTTCACAACGTGAATATGACAAAAGAATATTAGATTATTCAATTAAAAATCAACTTAGATACAAAGAAAATATCGGTAAAAATATCTTTTAAAATTATTTTTAAAATTTTAATTATTTTTAGTTAGATTTGTTAAAAGAGTTCAAGAAGAATATTATGATAATTTACTTAACCATAGCAGATCAAAAATGATGCTCTACCCTTATCATCTTTCTGATATTTTGGTTCGAGAATTGCGTTTAACTCCTTTTACTTATTATACGTTTGTTTATTTTTCTTTAATTTTTTTTAATGCCTGTTTTTTCCTTGGTTCCTAATTTAGAATATTTTATGTCATCTCATAATCTAATAAAATATTTATATTTTAAAATTTAGTGAAATGTTTGTTGATGTAATGCAAGCAGAAAAAAGCTATGATTCTATTCCAAATTTTACCGCTGTCGATGCAATGCAAATCCTTGGAATTGGCCGTAATCAATATATTGACCTTATGAATCAAAGCCGCGCAAACCGTCGTCTTTTTCGTCGTTCAAAATCTGTTCGAGAAATGTTGCCACAAAAGCCAGTTAATAATTTTACTGTTGAACCATGGTTTCTTTTCAATTATGGTTGTGTTTTGGAAAATGATGTTCGAGTAATTTATTTATTTTTAAACAAATTTTACTTTAAATTTTAGTTATTAAGTTCTGTGGAGAAAGAAGTAATTGACAAACTTATGGATGAGGGTACTCAACTTTGTGGTCTTTTGGATAAAAATATTATTCAAAGGTTACTTAGTCGTGGGCTTGCTTATTTAGAAGTTCCAATACATCCTGAGGATTGTGTTTATGGTAAATATTAAAAATGTTTATATTCTGTATTTATTTTTAGTTCCTACTCTTGATGGGTTTGTTATGAATCGAACTCAAGGAGATTTCTTTGAAACCTTGCTTTATAAAATTTTTGTTGCTATTGATGGACAGACTTCTATACGTGAGGTTTGAATCTTTAAATACCTATGTACTATTTCTTGTTTTCACAATCAGTATTTTCAAATTTCTATCTCTAATAATCAAAGCTATCCCGAACAATTTCTATATCGAACAAGACATTTTTTCCATTAGCCATACATTTCTGTCTTAAAAATTATTTTTGTTAATTTTATCATTTTATTTTCAGCTCTCTGAAACAATTGGCATTGATATTGATTTAGTTTGCAATGCTGTTTCACTTTTTTGTCGTCTTGGTTTTGCACGTAAAAGGGTTACAGGAATTGAAAATTTTGTTCTTCACAACTCATGGGGAGGAGAATATTCAACTTCTGGTTCTTGGTAAATATTTAGATAGCTGAAAAATAAAAATATTTTTTCTCAAGTCTTTCATCCCCTACCACACTCGAACCTTCTATTAGTGCAGAATTGAATGATCTCAACTTTTCTTTAATGAATGTAAATTCTGGGGGAGATTTTGATGATGACGATATTGTTTCGGCCGTAGAAAATGTTTTAAAGAATGATACTCAACAGGTTTTTTAATTAAAATTTTGCTTTTATTTTTTCTACTTTTTAAGATTACTTCACAAAAAACTTCATTTAATTTGGAAAGTTCGGCTGGTTCAACTACTTCAGCTGTTGCTAAACGAATAGCATTTATTTTTGATTCTTCTCTCACTGCCTTTTTGATGATGGGAAATTTATCTGCTGTAAATTTTTTATTGGAAATTTTTCTAACTTTTCTTTTTAGACTCTAAAAAATCATGCAATTACGTTGTTTGAGGTTGGTAAACTTAGTGAAGATGCTATGGATAGTTTTATAGATGAACTTCAAAACGTATTTAATTTATTTTTTTATTGTTTATAAATTGCCAAAAATTTAATTATAGGTTAACTTCTTTGCGGAAGGCGAGGCTCAGCGCTATTCGGAACATGCTCGAACTCTGCTTTATACAATTCAGTCTTTGAGAAGCGTTTCTGAAATGGACCTTATACGTGGAGAAAGTCTTTTAAATTTGGAAAGCGCTGCACGTCTCAGAGTTATTGAAAAATCTTACAAGTGAATAATCTTATTTTTTTAATAATTAAAAATGTTTTTACTTTAAGAATGCTCGTTTCGATGGCTCCAATATGTGCTGAAGCTTGTTGTTTACATTCGGCAAAACTTCCCCATTTGGGAACTGCTGCTTCTGTTGAGGTAAAGATTACTTTTTTATTTTAAATTGTTTTCAGTTGACATCTCCTTGGTTTCGTCTTTTTCTCTACGAATTAGCAGCAAGTGGCCCTCCTACCCTCTTCCTTCCTATGGGCACTTATATAACAAGACTTCCTCGTCTCTTCTGGAAAAGTCTTCGTTTAATGCTTACACAAGGAAATAATCACGAGCCTGTTATTTTACCTATTGAAAGCTCGCTTATTCCTGTAGGAGATGCTTTGCTTTCTTCTGCAGTCTTTTTACAAGTAAATTATTTTTTAATAACATAAATATTTTTCTCATTAATTTTTAATCTTTTTCCAGTCCTACAGTGAACTTATATCTGATGCTGAAATTGTTAACGTTCCATTTCCTTTCGATGTAGAAGGTGAAGAGAGCGACATTAATGGGACTTTTCAAACAATAGAATGTGAACAACAACAACCGGTGTGTTTTTATTGTATTATTTAAAAAATATTTTTCATTTTATTGACTATTATATTTTGTGTTTACTGCGAACACCATCTGTTTTTATAAATTAAAAAACTAAAATAATCCTTTAACAAAAAAAATAAACTAGAAAAACAAACTTGAATTTAAATATTAATTTAAATTTTTGTTTTATATTTTTGATTGAGAACAAACACCTTTTTTAACTTTATAAGACATTCTCCTTATTTTCTCTCTTTTCTAATTTTATTCGTAATTTATATTAATTATATTTTTAGAGCGTTGAAAGTCTACAACCATTTATCAAACATCCAGTCGTTCAAAGATTGAAATCTTCCCTTGGTTTAGAATATCTTTGTGGTTATATTGTACTTTTAAAATTACACAACACTGATGATGGAATTTCTTTTCAACCTGAAGATAATGAAAATGATAAAAATGAAGGTGAACAACGCTCTCCTGAGAATGATGAATTTTCTGCTTCTAATCGGTCAGCGATGATTCCATCTCCAAATTCTGCCTATTCTTTGAGTGTTTTCCAATTAAGCAATACAATTGCAAAGGATCCTAAGTGAGTGGTTTTTTCTTATTTTAAAATTTTGTATTTAAATTAATTTTTAAGGAAAGTTTCAACCAGTCGAACACATTTATGTAGAGGAGAATCTTTTGATGATTATGTTCTCTTCGATTGTGTTTTCGGCATTCCATTATTTGACGAATCATTAAACAAAACAATATGTCAAAGGATTTTACAAAAAGGGTTACTCGAATATGAGAAGTAATTTTTATTTTATTTATTTTTAAAAAAATGTTTCTTTTCAGTTTTGCAAATTCACGTTCTTCTCTGCAAAGGATAGAGGAATTAACAAAACAATTTATCTCAAGATTTCGAAATCCTTTACTTGATGAAGAAAATTCAATAGTGGGAATTGACTCTCCACCAATTCCCTATCCAACAAAAAATGTTTTCTTCGACCCATTGGTTGAAGATGGAAAATGTGGATCAAAAGATTTAAATTTATTGTAATTTTATATTTAGGTAATTAAAATAATTCACTTCCACTTTTTAAAGTATTTTTGAACAAATATTCCATTCTACCTTTTTCTGGTCTTTTGAGCATTATTTTAAAAAAGATCTAATTTTAATTTTTTTCTAAGTTTTTTAATCTAATTTTTTTAATAAGATCTAATTTTTAAAAAAAAAAGATCTATATTTTTTATAAATCAAAAATAATTTCACCAAATATATTTTAAATTCTTTCAATTCTCTAATTTTTCATGTTTTCTTCTTCGTCCTTTCTTCTCTCACATTGTTCAAGTTGTGTGTGCTTTTCTGCAGCTAATAATTAAATAATATGCTCATATTTATGAATACTTCTTTTAATTATATATTTTCTACATAAAAATATATTTATTTGATATGACACTTAATTATTTAATTTGGTGATTTTGTGTTGTGTTAATTTCTGATAAAACTTCAATTCCATAAATATATATTGTGTTTTCTATTGTATTTTCAGATTCGAATGGCTCTTATTTTGACATTTTTTGGTAAATATTTTAATAAATTGTTTTTTAAATATTAAAATTCTTTAAATTTATTTTTATATTAAAATATTTTAATTTATTTCCATTGTTTTTATAACAAAATATATTTTTTATAGCATAATAACATTAACAGCATAATCAATATGAGCACATCTACAGAAAGTTCCTTATTTTCACATTTCTATGGTGTGGCACTTCTAGTCTTTGTCAATATTGTTAGTTTATGATTATTTTTTATTGGGTCTGATTCAAAATTAGGGGTTTTTGGTGTGATCTAGTTTACTAGTTTTTTTTATAAAGAACAAAGGGAGTCTCGGCATTTCATTCCCGGAGCCTTATTTTCGGGCACAACTTTATTCGTAGCATTTAAAAAGCCCTTAATTCCTGATCAGCCCCGGGACTCCATTGGTGGGACTGGTGTTCTGACAAATTTCTTGAAAACTTTTTTTCTTGAACATCAGGAATCCGTTCCTTGTGGTTCATTTCCAGAAATTTTTAGAATTATTTAAAAAATAATTAGTTCCGGTTCTCTAATATTTTGTTTTCAATTTCTTATTTATAAAGAACGCAATTTTAATAAATTTAAAAATCATTTTTCTAGGTTTGGGTTGCAGCTTCAGAGATAACGAGGGTTTACTTTTTTGTCTTTTATTTAAATCAAACAATTTAATTTTTAGTATTTATTCATTGATCTCGACTCTAAAAGACCACTTTTCTTCAATTATGCTAAGTCATGCATGTTATCTTTATTTTTGTCTTGGTATTGTTGCGATTGTAGAAAGAACTCTCCAGAATCTGAGTCTACTACAACTACTTCTAAAAATGGAAAAGTTTGTATTTTAAAAAGTATTTTCGAATAAACATGATTTTTCTGCTTCGGTTTTTACTATTATTTAATAACCAAAAAGCTTGCCCTATTATGCTTTTGTCTAGAGATTTGCGGACAAAATGTTGAGGAGGCCAGGTTTTTATAACAGAATTTTTATGTGCAATATCCTATCAAAATAATATAATTTTACCTATGCCATGGTACTAGAAATGAATTATTGGCCGTTTGTTCTTATCTTAAGCTTCTATTTGTCCGCAAATGTCTAAGCGCAAATATCATTTGCGGATTAAATATCTTTATATTCCTTCTTATAGGCATTTTATTCTCGGTTAACTGAAAATGAAAATAGTGCTGAAGAAACAGATGAGGAGGACGATATTTTGGATTGCAATACCCTGGTTTTTATTTAAATTTCTTAATCTTTTATTTAAAAATTTTACTTTTTTTTTCAGACAGAAGCAGAGTTTGAACCAATTTCTTTTACAGATGTAGAATCAAATACTGGGGATTTATCATCACCGGAAAGTCAGAATAGTCAAACAACCCCAGAACAAAGAAAATCTGAAATAGAAGAGAATACAACTTCTAAACCTTTAATTAAACCTAAAAGAAGAAAAAGAAGAGTTCGTTTTAATAAAATAAGAGAAGTTCGTCGTTGGCCAGAAAGTTTAAGTGAGGCAGCGACTTTAGCAAGATTACCTTATAATAAAACTAATGAAATAACAAAAAATGACTTTTATTCATTATTTTGTAGTTCTCTTAAAATAGATCCAAATTCTAATTTATTTATTTATTTTTTACCATTATTTTGTGTTTTGTTTATAACAATTTTATTTGGAAATTATTTTCCTTTTATTTATTTAATTTTATTAACAAATTCTGTTTTATTTTTTCCTCCTTTTAAATGTTTTTGTCATATATTAATTCCATCCTCAAATATTTTTATTAATTCTCCTTTTATTAGATTTTCTTTTAAAATACTTTTATTTATTACAAATGCTAAAATTATTCATGGCTTTTTTAAACAATATCTTAATATTTAAATAAATAAAATTTAAAAAACTCATTTTTTGTTAATTTTATTTTTTAGATTTATTTTTAAAAGTTTTTTAATTAATCTCTCTGTAGTAAAGAATTTATTTATATCTTCAATATCTACATAAATGTATTATTTTTAATCCATTTTTTGGACATCATTTCTAATCAAAATCCGAAAAACAAAAAAAGGCTTGTAATGAAGTAAATTAAATTTCCTGTCTTTGCACCTCTCTCATTTTTCTTATTTTTATTTTCAATTTATATTGTCACCCCTTATTTCCCTCTCAAATTCATTTTCTTTCAAGAGTCTTTGAGGGATAGGCACATTTACTTGTTTCAGTCATTTCCCTCATCAATTCCTATTTTTTTAGCTTTTCTTTTAAAAGGCATTCTTACAAATGCCAAAATTATTCACGACTTTCATCAACAATATCTTGACTTTTTAAATGAATAAAAAATTAATAAAAAAATCTGAAAGAAATATCTACAAAATAATTTTACAAAAAGTTTATAATTTATTCTTGCGTATTTTTATAAAAAATCTTAAAATAATTTCTTTGAAAGAATTTAATTATTAATTTTTGGATGGAAATAAAGTTTTATATTTCCCTTATTTATAAAAAGTTTTAAAATTTTCTTTTGGTCATTTCTGATATTTTTTGAAAATAAATTAATTTTTAATTTTGTCCAGTTAACCTACACAAACTTTTGTTTTTCTTTAAAAGAATTCTAATCTAAACTTATTCATTGGCTACATTGTATAAATAAATAAAAAATTCTTTTTTCTTTTTAACTGTATATTGCCCACTCTAATTGTCCGTTAGTTAAGGTCCCCCAATTTTGTCGTTATTCATTCATTCATGGGCAGCCGCATGGCAAAAATCCATATATTTTTATTCCCCTTTTTCAATTCTTTATTTGTTCCAGCCTTTTATTTAAAAAAGAAGTATTGGCCAAACATATATATAAATGCCCTTCTCTCTCTCTTTAGGAGAATGTTGGTGGCACTTTTGGAGCATTAAGCGGAAATATTTACGTAAATATATATTTTTATTTAAATTTTTAAATAAAAATTTTATTTGTTTGTTAAACAGTAATTTTAATAAATTTTTTTGAATCAAACTTTATATTTAGAAAAGATTTTTTTTAATATTTTCACTTAAACTTTATTTAAAATTTATTTAACAACGATATTAGTGGACTCCCTTTCGTTGTATATTTTTTAATTTGAATAAATTAAAATTCAAAACATTTACACTTTCTTATTTATGTTCTAATCTTTTTTAATTTACTACTTGATTTTTTACTCCATCCCCCTATAAGATGGAATTTCTTTGATATTTACTTATATTTGTATTGTAATTTTTTTTCACCACTGTAAATGCGCAAACGCGCCAGTGGTTTGCTCATATAAATAAATAAATAAATAAATAAATAAATAAATATTATCTTTGACAAAAATAATTCAAAAAATTTCTAGGGCAGCGCCGAAATAAATTTTATTTTTAACAAATAAATATTTTTTTAAACTATTCTTAGGGTTAAAAAGTTTTTTTTATCTTACCAAATAAAAATTGGCAATTTACTGCTTTCTATATATTATTTTTTTGTTTATACCAATTTTTAAAATAATAAATTGCTTGTGTATATATTCTTTCAGTTGAATGGTTATTTTTTAGAAAAAAAATTTTTTTTTTAAATTATATGAAAAAAAAATTATTTAGTAATAAAATGACCAAATTTTGCCAAATAAAAATTATTTTAAATATATTGGTTGATTTTGAATAGAATTGTGTGTGAGAGAGAGGATTGATTTAGAAACAGGTGTTTATCTCTGAAAAATAATTAAATAAAAATATTACATTTTTATTTTATAATATTTATTTAATGTTATGTGAAAATATCTAAAAATATTATTTTAAAAATTATTTTTTAATAAAATATTTTATTATTTTTTTATTATTATCATTTATTAATTTTAGCAAAATTAAATTAATTTTTTTTGTTTAATTTTAATAAATTTTTTGCTTTTATGTTAAAAACGAATATAATTTTATTTTATTTCAGTTCTGACTTGATTTAATTAAAATAAATAATTAATTTGATAAATATTAATTTTTAAAAAATGAATGGTATAACAAATAATAATAATTCAAATATAAATCCATTAAAACTTCATTTATTTAATAATAATCTACCAAATAATTTAAATAATCATTCACAACAAATGACTACATTTATTGGTGAAAATAATAATAATTGCTTATAAAAAATATCAACAAAATAATAA
>ABLG01002384.1:0-10475 GCA_000172435.1 Meloidogyne hapla
AATTAAATAATAATTAAATAATATTAATTAATTATTATTAATAAATAATAATTAAATATTTAATTAAATAATGTTAATTAAATAATAATTAAATAATGATAAGTAAATAATAATAAATTAATTAATATTAATTTATTAATTATAATTAAATAATACTAATTAAATAATAATTAAATAAATTACTTAAATAATAATCCCTTAATAATAGCAATTATTAATACTTCCTTAATAATCCCTTAATAATAAAATTAATTTTAAATAATATATTTTAAAGAATTATGTCAATAAATATTTAATTGTATTACTCGCATCTGATTCTGCTCTTTTATTAAAAATTATTGCTGAACGCATTTTTAAATTGGGAACAAGAGCATATTGGATAAACTTTTTGGGACAATATTTTTGGAATGTTCCAATTTATGTTAGTAATTTAACTATATTTCTTTTGACAATTGAACGCTTCTTTGCTGTTGTGTTTCCTTTAAAACACTTTAAGGTTTTTGATTTACTTTTAGATTTTTTTGGATTAAAAAATTTTTTAAAGTACACACAACTTCACAGATGGAAAATAATTTTAGTATTACTTTTATTTTCTTTTTTGGCCAATTTCAATCTTTTATTGGTCATTCGAGAAAGAAATCCTGCTTACGTAAACAAAAACAATCCTTTTAAATATTATTATAACAACAATTTACCTTTAGCTAAAGTAAATTTTAAAAATAAAATTTTTAAATTAATTAAATTCCAGCCACTAGTTCTTGGCCCCAGAATTTTAATTTCTTTTATTCTTCCATTATTTGCTGTATTTTTGGTTAACTTTACAATAATACTTAAACTCCGCGCACGACATATTATTCAAAGTTTGGATTTTTTAAACCGACAGAAATTAATTTTAAAAAATTATTTTAAAGATAAATCAGCAATGTCAGCAGAAACAAGGAGTAATAATAATATTATTTTCGTTATTCCATTAGTTTATGTCCTATTAAACTTTCCCTATAATTTAAACATTACTGTCATCAATTTTTTCCATCAACATAAATTTGATTGTTGGATACCTAATTTAACTTTTTTAAATATTTTTTATATAAATTATGCTACTAATTTTATGTTGTATACAATAACAAGGTAAGGAAAATTCGAAGTAAATTCGAAGTAAATTCGAAGTAAATCGAAGTAAATTCGAAGTAAATCGAAGTAAATTCGAAGTAAATTCGAAGTAAATTCGAAGTAAATTCGAGGTTAAATTAAATTAAAAACAACATTATCTTTTTATAAAAAAATTTTTTTCCAGCTCTCAATATCGAGAAGTATTTGTTCAAATGTGGTTTAAAAGGAAATATCCAAACTTTATTTTAAATCCATCCAACGCAAAAAGAATTGAAGAGTTAAGTGTTGGAACAAAAAATTCAAAAATAACAATTGATTGAATTTATTCAAATTTTATTTAAATCATTAATATTTTTTAAAATAATCATAGAGACAGAATAAATATATTTAATATTTTTTTTGTAAATTTTTTGGAAATTTTTTATTCCATTAAAATAAGATCTCATGCCTAATATATCTTCAAAAATACATTATTCTTCCTTAACTTCATTTAATTATGTAAGTTAATTAATTATTATTATCATAAAAATATTTTCTGAAATTTAAACTTAAATTTTATTATGTATTTCTAACAAGAAAACTCTCATTTTTTAAATAATTATTTAGTTAAACCTTCATAAACGTCGCTCTGTTTATTTGCTTTGTTTTATAGTTTTAATTATTCAGTGTTATCTAATTTCTCATATTAAATTGTCAATAAAAGATGATATTTTTATTGAAGAAAGAAAAAAAGAAGAAGCTCTTGAACAGATTAATAAAAAAATTTGGGAATCTATGGAAGTTGAACAAAATATAAAATGGGTAATTTAATTTGAAAAAAAAATTTTTCTTATATATTATAGGAAATTCTTATAGATTTAGCGGGCCGAAAACTTCGGCCCGCTAAATATTATAAAATTATATTATTCTATTAAAGTTTCTGGAAAATCATATTTTGATTTTTGAAATTTTGAATTAATACTAAAAAATTTTCAATGATATTCCAGGATTTTAATAAATTCTTTAAAGAAAAGGTTTAATTGTGAACGTATAGTACATGGTGATGGTGATTATATATATAATTTGGGAAAGATAATAATTAATTATAAAGATAATCCAAAATTATCTATGAATTGTAGTGATATTGTTGGAAGAAATTATTTTTTAAATAAATCACAATCCGAGGAAGAAAATAAATTTCCTATTGCTTTTGCTAGAATAATTAATCAAGTAAATTATTAAATTTTTAATTTAATAAAATAGTGATTAATAATAATTTTAAAGGATTATCGTTTTTTGGAAGCAGAATTAGCTACTAATTATCGTCCACAAAATTGGTATTGTTTTGCTGTTGATTCGAAATCGAGTGAAACTTTTTATCAAAATATTTTGTCATTATCCAATTGTTTCTCAAATATTATTGTTCCTAAAGAAAGATTTACTGTGGATAATGCTGGTTTTTAAAATTTAAAAAATAATATTTATAAATATTTTTCAAGGTCATGGTATAGGAAAAGCTCTTTTATCTTGTTTTAAAGAATTAATTAAAAAAGAAAGAAAATGGGAATATTTAGTAACATTACAGAATCATGACATTCAAATAAAAACAAATGAAGAAATTGTCCAAATATTCAAATGGCTTGATGGGGCTTGTGATGCTGATTATTATTTAGACAGTAAATTACAAAAATTGAACTTAGCCAGTGGAAATATTCAAGCAAGTCTGGCACGACCTTTTGTTGATTTTATTGTTAATAAGCTTGATTTAAACAAAATGCTTGATCAATTGGATAATTGGTTCCAAAATTACTTTAAATATAAAATTAAATATAAATTTAAGGGAAGCGTTTTTTATTCAAAAACTTTTAACTTTTGATCAATTACAAGCACCTAATTCTTTTACACATAAATGCATTGATCAAAAAATTAATCTTCCGTATGTAACTAGGTGAATAGAATATTAATAAATTAATACTGATTAAATTGATAATTTAATAATTATTTAATTAAAGGTACAACATTTGGTATTTCGACAAAGAAAAATGTTACAGTAAGAATTTTAGACGGCAAAGTTGTATTTTTGGATTAAATGATTTGGTAAATCATCTTCTTAAATTATTTTATTTATTTTTATTTATTTATTTATTTATCAAATAGACAATCACAGGTAACAAAAAAAATTACACTGACAGTGATTGAAAAATAAAATGTGTCAATTAAGTAAAAAAAATAAAAAAAATAAGTGTATATAATTAATTTAAAAGAAAAAAAAAATTTATATAAATATATGAACTAAGTACCAGACAGTTTAAGTAAATCAATTTTCTTAGTATATTCCCTGAATTTTTTTAATTCCCTAATTTCAACTATTTCTCTTGGTAATTTGTTCCATAAAGAGACTATTCGAATAAAGAAGTTATTTTTAGATTTGCTAGTAAATTTTTTATTTTGTAAAAGTAAGATCCTTCTTTTAGCCCTCTTAGTTAAAGAGAAGTATTTTTCTGGTTCCAAATGTGTACCCCTATTAAGTATCTTATAGGTCATACATAAGTCTGCGAGAATTCTTCTTTCTTCTAATTTTTTCAGTTTACAGATCTGTAGTCTATGTTCATAAGGTTTATTAACAATGCCACATTTTTTAAAAGCTTTTTTTGTAAAAATTCTTTGTATTTTTTCTAGGGCTTTTAAATAGTCTTTTCTTAACGGGCTCCAAATTTCTGTAGCATACTCCAAAAGTGGCCGCAAATAAGTTTTGTAAACAAAGACTAGATTTTCAAGATCTCGAGATTTAAAACTTCTGAATATTTGATACATCATATAATAACCTTGTCTAGTGATTTTAGTTATTTGGGCCGAAAAAGATAGGTTTGTGTCTATTAAAATTCCCAGATCGCGAACACAGTTTTCTATCAAAATTGGCCTCAGGCGATTTTTAAAATAAATTTTATAAAATTTAAAAAAATTCTAGAAAACAAAATAATTTATTTTCTAATTTATTTTCTAATTATAATTTAATTAATTAATTTTATTATCAAGTGGCATCATTTTCGTACCTCAAAATATTTGTTTATAAATAAAATGATGCCAGAATACGATTTCGGTGCCATTCTTTGTTGGCATGAAGAAATGAGGCGAAGGACTTTAATAGAAGTTGGATTTAAAAGATTAAATGCTTCAATATATCAAAATTGGCCTCAGGCGATTTTTAAAATAAATTTTATAAAATTTAAAAAAATTCTAGAAAACAAAATAATTTATTTTCTATTTTTTTCAGACTCGTTATCATCAAGAATGGAGGAGAAATTCTGGCAAAGTTGATATAGAAAAGTTTAATTGTACTTACAAATAATTTTATTTAACTGTATTAATTAAAATAATTTAATTATTTAATTGATAAAATTTCAGAAATATTTTCTTAATTTTATCTTCCAACGAATTGAGGAAACAAAAAATATTATTTTTATTCCACGAGAAATTTAAAAAAATATTTGTTAGTTTCCCTATTCCAACTATTGCCACATCACCAGAAAAACGTCTATTTTGTGAAGATGATGACTGAGTGTTTATTTAAATTATTCAAAGATTTTATTTTTAAATATTTTATTTTAATTATTACATTAAATTTAAATAATTAATTTAAATATATTATTTTTTTAAATAAATTTAAATATTAATTTAACTCCCCAAGGCTTGATTTTTGCCAAAAGTCTCAGACCATCTTTAATTAATAAATTAATTTAGAAATGCGGCGTATTCGTTTAAATAATTATTTTATTTTCACGTTGGCATTATTCATTACTTTAATGTTTTATTTTATTTCCCCACCAAAAGTATATTTTGAAAGATCTAAAATTGCAATTTCCCCTCTGGAAGAACTTCTTCCACTTATGCCAACTTCAATTCCAATTAAAAAAGAAGTTAAAGCTAAAGTGGAACTGAAGGATAATAAAGATGTTAATAAAATTAAAAATATAAAAAATAAAGATAATAAAAAAGAAGTGAAAATCGCAAATAAAAAGGTTGAAAAAATTCGTGTTAAGGAAGAAAAAAAAGTTGTTGTTCCAGTGAAGGAGATCAAGAAGGACAGGAAGAAGGAAAATAAACCAGGAAAAATTAAAGAAAATAAGCCAGATTTGAAGAAAATTAATGAAAAAATTTGGGATTCAATTAAAAATGAAGTAAAACATAATAAAGTTTGAAGGAAATTAAGAATTATAAATAAATTTGTAAATTCTTAGGAACATCTTGATTGTAAAAAACTAATTAATGGAGATCAGAATTACATCAAACTCCAATCACAAACAAGAATAACTTATAAAGATCCAGAAAAATTATTAATGGATTGTAATTCAATTAAAGAAAGAAATTATTTTGCTGATAAAGCTTTATCTAATGAAGAAAATAAATATCCTTTAGCTTATGCTCGGATTGTTTATAAAGTAATTTTAAAAAATTCAATTAAAATTAAATTTAAACATTAAAGGATTATCGCTTTTTGGAGGCAGAATTAGCTACTAATTATCATCCCCAAAATTTCTATTGTTTTGCTGTTGATTCGAAAGCCAGTGATATTTTTCTTAAAAGGATTAAATCTTTGGCTAAGTGCTTCCCAAATATTATTATTCCAACAATAAGATATTCAGTGGACAGAGAGGGTTAGTTTTTGAGATTTTTGGACATGGAAATCAAAATTTTTTAAAAACCCCGGCCCTTTCAGCCGTCTAATTAAAATAAACATTTTAAGGTCATTTTACAGAAAATGCATTTATGTCGTGTTTAGAGGAATTATCTAAAAAACAATATAAATGGGAATATATTTTTACCCTTCTAAATTATGATTTACAAATAAAAACTAATCAAGAAATTATTAAAATATTAAAATTGTTGGAAGGAGCTAATGATGTTGAATACGAATTTAAAAATCAAGATAAACAGAATATGACTAAAAGTTTAAATAATAAATTTAATTGGACATTTAAAGATTTAAATTTATTTAAAGATGGTTAGGAGTTAGAAATATTTTAAAAAATAAATTTAATTTTTAAGAAAAATTAAATTATCAAGTTGATAATAAAGGAAAACCTTTATCTTTAAAATTAAGTAAAGGATATGTTCAAACTAGTTTGGCACGTCCTTTTGTTGATTTTATTACACAAAAGCTTAATTTAAATAAAATGATTGAACAATTGAATTCTTGGTTAATTTTAAATTGAATTCAAAAATTGTTAAAAATTTTTGAAGGGATAATGGAGCTCATGAACTATTTTTTCAATCACTAGTGGCATCTGATGGTTTAAAAGCACCTAATGGATTTACCCATAAATGTATTGAGAAAAAAGTCGATGTGCCTTATATTACTAGGTTAATTAAAGTAATAAAATTAAAATAAGAATTTAAAAAATTTTAGATTCTCAATATGGGGTAAATCATCAAAGTGCCACAGCAGACATTTAATTAAAAATATTTGCATTTTTGGCATAGAGGATTTGGTAATTTCTTTCTAAAATTTTGATTTTCTAAATTTTCTAAAATTAATTTACTTAATTAAGGCAACAAATATACGCGATTCAAAATATTTATTTATTAATAAAATGTCTCCCGATTTTGATTTTGGTGCCATTCTGTGTTGGCATGAAGAAATGAGAAGTAGAACTTTAGTTGATAAAGGAGTGAATAGATTGAATATTAAATATTATCAAAATTGGCCTCAGGCAATTATAAAATAATTAATTATTTTATTTTAAATATTTCAGACCCGCTTTCACAGAGAAATATTAAAAACAGGGAAAGTTAATCTTGATAAATTTAATTGTGATATTAATATTAAAAATTAAACAAGCATTATATTATGATAATAAATTGAATAAATAAATTACTTAATTAAATATTTTAATTATAATAAATAAATATTATACAGGAGCTTTAATTTAATTTAAGTTTAAAAAATAGAAAGTTCATGAAAATTTTTACAAAAGTACTTAATATGAAAAAATTTTTTCTTCGATATCCTGGAAGATTCATATATTATCAGAGGGGAAAAACTTTTTCCCCTCTAGAAATCATAAAATTGCTGGCTTTTCTGATGTTTTTGAAAAATCATATGTTTTGGTTTCATAAAATTTTGGACAATTACAGTATATGTGAAAAAAATTTTTCTTAGTTATTCTGGGATATTTTTATAAATTCTGTGGGCCGAACATTTCGGCCCACTAAATATAATAAAATTACTAGCATTTAACTATGTTTTAAGAGAAATCATAAGTTTAGATTTCATGAAATTTCATTGCCACGCATTTTTCAACATATTAAAATGATGTTCTGAATTTCCTTTATTTTTTATTAGTTTTCCAGAAGTACTTCTTTGTGCATTATCTTCAATTTGTTTTACTTCTTGTGTCACTTTATTTTTTGTACATTTAAATAAAAAGGTTTTAGAGCAAATATATAGAAAACGTTTTCTCAATTGTGGGTGATGTCTTTAAAAAATAATTTTACTTTATTAAATTAAAATTTTATTTACGTTATTATTGTAAATTCAATAGTAAAATCAACAATAGAACTTAAAATTGTTGAAACTTGTATAGATATTGCCAATTGTTGATGATTAAATAATGAAAAATACATAAATATGCTAAAAAACAGCATAATACATCCATTAAAAAAATGGCAGAAAAATACAGGAATTAATTGTTTACTTGTACGAATATTATCGGCAAGCTATAAATTTTAAAATTAATTTTAAGTTAACTTTAAATCGGATAATAATTGTATTAAATAGGGCTCAGAATTTTCGGACATTTTTCGAACATTTTAAAACTTTTTTAGTATAAAAGCGCTTATTTTATTCATTATGCTCATTTAAATTTGTAATATTCATTTCTTTTCTGTTAATCACATAAAGATTTTTAAAGGGTTTATGAAGGGCTATGCCAAAATTTTTAAAAATTTACCTGATATTTTTCACTTAAAGAATAATTATTTCCTTGAGGCAAATGTTTGTTATATTTGTGATTATTATAAATACCAATAGCAAGAATTGTCTTTAAATAAAAATTATTTTTATTTAAAAATTTAATAATATTACCAAAAATTCTATTAAATTAAGTACAACCATAAAAATGCTTGTTAAAAAATTTGTTAATGTTAAATCAGTTGGTTTCATTGATGTTAAATTATTTAAAATTGATAATGATAACTTTTTTAGAAATTTAATATTTTTAAATAAAAATAATTGGAATTACCACGACTGTAATCCATCCAACAGAAAAATAAACTTTTCTATAATGCTCATAGCTTTTGTATAAACACGTTGCCAAAAGTCTTTCAATTAGTAAAATATGACCTACTAAATTCCGTATAAGCACAAAGAAAAATCCGCATTTCTAAAAATTTAGAGGTTAATTTTTAAATATTTTTATAATTAATTATAGAAATACAGTACTTCTCAAATAAATAATCCACCTTAAAACATCCTCTCCATTACCTCAACATGAGGATGATTTAATAAATTATCCCTATAACGAAGATTCATAAAAATATATCACCTGTATAATAATTGACCCAGTATAGTAAAAATCAGATAGAATCAATTGTTCTATTATCCCTACTTGACAGAAAATCTCAAATCCAATAATTGAAATACTTTGAACAATTAATATCACAGACATATTCGGGTGAAGAACCCGAGTAGTTAGAAGCACAAAAAGATTAGTATTAGCAATAATTAATATAATTGGATGTATTATAATTAATTCTAACCAAATAAGTGTACAAATAATAAAGGAAGTATTATTATTAGATGATTGATAAATTGAGGAAGAGGAAGTATTAGAAGGTATATTATCCATTATTAATTTCTTAAAATAATTTTATCAATTTAATATTATATTTTATATAGCTCAATTTTGGTAATAATCTTTAATTTTCATCACAACTGAACTCAATAACTCAAATCTTTATTAAATAAAATTTTGAACAAA
Source organism: Meloidogyne hapla (assembly GCA_000172435.1). Taxonomy (NCBI): domain Eukaryota; kingdom Metazoa; phylum Nematoda; class Chromadorea; order Rhabditida; family Meloidogynidae; genus Meloidogyne; species Meloidogyne hapla. The sequence continues at coordinate 9,069 of ABLG01002384.1, forward strand.
AAAATATTCTTTTAGCCTTTATAATCGAGATTACGTCATAATTTAACTAAAATATTTCCCAAAAAGCTAATAATATTTTATTATTCGAATATTATTACTAAGGATAAGAATTATTTTTAGAAATTTACCTACTTTAGAATATTCAATTATTTATAGATTAGATTAAGATTAATATTTAATATGTCTATATTTCGCTTATTAAATTTACATGCTTCATTAAACTTAAAGAAAATTAAATAAAAATAAAATTAATTAAATTTAAGTTGACTAAATCTGTCTTTATTATTTAATTTAAATAAAATAAAATATTAAATAAAGAAATTATTATTTTAAAAATACTTTATTGTGGAAAAAAATAAAAATTCTAAATTCTAAATATGTAAATATTAAATAAAAAAATAAAGATTGGTATTTAAAATTATATTCTTTAATTTTTTAAAAGAAATATTGCGTGATTAAAAATATTATTTTTGGTTCTTTTTTGGCATTTACTATAAAATTTTAATTCTTTGAATAAATTTTTTTAATTAAAAAAAGGCTAATTGGTGTATTAAAATTGAAATAAAAAATTTAATAATAATATTAATTATTTTATTAATACATATTTAAAGATTCCTGGAATTATTGGAAATTTATTTGTTTTAGAGAAATATTCAATGAATTTTTAAAATAAAAAATATAAATAAAATTTGAAAGAATGTAAATAAAATATCTTAAAAGAAAGATCTGAATAAATACTATCATGATACTAAAAGTGTAATAATAAGACATTTATCTGAATCATCCAGAATTTGATTCAGAATCTTCTTCACTTGAATGGGCAACATGAGAACGTATTTCTTTAGCTTTTCTTTTCAATAATACTTCAATTCCTTCACCTTTAGAGGAACTTGATTCGTTTTCCTAAAATTAATTTATTGGATAAAGGATTTATTTTCATAAATAAAAAACATATACATTTAAATTCATCTTTTTTGTACTTTGTAGTTAATAGTTTTGGTAATGGAGGTGGAACTGGAGATCGAGGAGTACCTATTTTAAAAATTCAATTAATTTATGTTAATTAAATTGTAAAGTATTGCCAAGTATATTTTTTATTTAAAAATTCTAAACAAACCTTTTGATGGAAATGGTGGTGGAGGAGGTGGTGAAGGTGGAAGAGGAACTCCAGCTTTACCGACATTCCGCGTTGGTGGTGGTGGAGGCTTTGGAATTCCTCCTGGCCTTGATAGTAGAGGAGGTGGTGGAGGAGGCGATAGCTGAGGATGCTTTGGAATTCCCTTATTAACTCCTGGCCCTGGTGGAGGCGGTGGTGGAGGAGGTGGCGATGGAATCCTGCATTTATCTTTGTTATTCCAACATTTCTTAATTATGTTTCCTTGATTTTGCTTTATCATTCCAATACAC
>ABLG01002382.1:0-14026 GCA_000172435.1 Meloidogyne hapla
TATATTTTTACTTTCTATATTTAGACAAGAATTATATTAAAAAGGCTTTAATTTGTAAATTTAGACATTAAATATATTTATTTATTTGTAATCTTTCTTAATATTTATTTTTATTTATTTTCTAAAATTTATTATTTTTATTAAAGTGTTCTCTCCCACTCATTTAATTTTTTAATAAAACAAACGAACATCTCTCTCTTACTTTCTTCATCTCTCTCTCACTTTCTTTTTATTTATTTATCCACGTTTCTGGGGATGCCTTTATTTAAATAAATGTTCATTTCCATAATTAGTTAAATTATTTTTGTCTGAATAATTTAAAAAAAGATTTGACATTTTCTTAATAAAGCTTAATATAATTATATTTTAAAAATAGTTTTTGGAACTAATTTAAGAAATAATATATTTAAATATTATTATTTAAATTTGTCTAATTATTTTTTTATATATTTATTTTTATTAACATAAAAACACAAAAATATACCTAAATATTATTTTTTTATTAGCCCAACTATTATTTAAATATTAAATAAGATAACAAAAATCAAATTTTAAATATTATTTTTTATTTTTATTATTTTTATTTTTTTAACTTGGTCTGTAGACTAGTTTAGTTGAATTAAAATAAATGGATTCAGAAATCTTTTAAATTCTATACAAATTATCTCATTATTATTATTATTTAAACCCTAATTAAAATTATTTATTTATTCCAAAATTATTTTCAAAAATGTTAATTTATTTATTCATTTTTTGTTAAAAATTAGAAAAATAAATTAGCAAAATTCTGAAGTCTGAGAAAACCTTCAATATATAGCCAGCCCTTAATTGACATTATCAAGAATATTTTTACAATATTTTCCATTAATCTAAGTAAGTTATCATTTAATTTCTATTTAATTAATTTCTTTTTAATATTCACACTCATTAATATTTTATATTTAATTTTAAGAATCCTTAAATATAATTGTGTTATTTAAAAAATCTGTTGTTTTCTATTTATTTTTATTTTTAATTTATTTTATAGTAGAAACCTTTTATCTTGCTTGAATCACTTCCGATTGACATTTAAAAATATTTTATTTTAATAAAATAAATTATTTTATTTTTTTATTTTTAAACAATAATTAATTTTTAACTTATAATAAGATTCTCTACGTAAATAAAAAATTAATTTTTTTAAAGAAAACCTTCAATATATTCTTTTAATTATTTTTCACCCTCCTTTTAAATAAAATATTTAATTTAAATTTATTTGAAGAAAAGTTTCAATTATTTTAATTTTTAATTTTAAAAATCCTTATTTTACATTAAAATCAGAAAATATTTATTTAATTTTTATGTTTTTTGGCTTCATTTGAGGATTTTTTTTTCTTTTTCTGAAAGCTTTTAAAAAATTTTCCTCTTACCAAGGAAAGTTTAAAAATTTTTTAAATTAATTATCAATCTACAATTGAACTGAAATATATTCTAAAAAAAATTTTTTTTTATTTATTTATTAAAAATATATTTTCGCTTTCTTTAAATTACGTAATAAATATCCTTTATTCCCCTTAAAAATTTTAATTATTTTTATTTCTTCCAAAAGAAATTTTCCCACCTTTTGCCCTCTTATTTGAAATACTTTGTACTTTTTTCTTCAATATTAAAATATTTGTTTGTTGAGTAATCTCTCAAAAATATCCAAAGAACACTAAAATTCCCACTAATTTTAATCTTTCAAAAAATCCCTTTTATGATTCATTTTCTTTTAATTTTTTAAAGAAAACCCTCTTATCTTTTTAGTAAAAATAACTAAAAATACTTCACTAATTTAAATATTTTTTTTTTCTTAATCCAAATTGTTTTTTTTTAAATCTTAAAAGATTATTTTAAAAAAATCTCTCATTAAATTCCTACAAAAATATTTAAATACGTAATATTTTTATTTTTTTTAAAATTCTTCTTTCATTTTTGGTTCATTTTATTTACTTGTTTCTTTAACAAAAAAAAAATTTTTTTTTTTTTTTTAAAAATTCTATTTTAATATGTATTTATTTTTTTTAAATTTTTTCTTTTTAAAATAATTAAAATATTATTTTTTTATTTTTTACCTAAAAAAGGTATTTTCCTTTCCGGAATATTTTTATTTTTTCCTCAAAATATTTTTTTCTCTAAAAAATTTTCTTCTACTTTTATTTTCGTCATTCATTCGCCATTTATGTGCTTTTAATTAATTGGGAAAAAAATATTTTATTATTTAAGGTAAAGGTTATAATATTACGCCAATTATTTTTTTAAAATAATTTTTCCAGAAATATAAAAATAAAAAATAATTATTTGTTTGGGGAATTGGTTAGCAGAAAAAGAGAAAAAAAGGGTTTTCTCCCCTCCAATATTTTTTAGGTAAAAAAATTATTTAAAGGTAACTAACTACGTCCTTTTGGCAACATTCTCATCATAATTGTGTCATTGTAAATTATTTATTTGCCCAAAACTTATCCAATTTCATACGCCCCTTTTATTTAAAAACTCAAATAAATCTCTCCTCTTAACGTCATTTACTATTCCGGAAAAAACAAAAAAAAGTGATTTAATGAGAAGAAAACCACAATTCTATATAAAACTAGCTTTTTTATATATTTTTCTCTTTATTTGTAAAAAATTAACGAAAAATTTTTCTTTTGATCAAATGATTTATATATTAAAATTGTAATATTTTTCCCGTTGTTCCAGTGAGAAAATTTTTTTTCTTTTTCTAAAAACTAAATATATTTGATAATTAAATGGCGTCAATGGGCCGGCCGCACCCGAATTCTCCTTTTCCCTTTCATTTTAAAAAGAAAATAATATAGAAAATTTTTTTGGGTTATTAACACTGTATAACTTGCACATGTTTGTGAATTTAAAAACTTGAATCATTCCTTTCCTTTTTTATAATGAGGTGATTGTTTAAAGGAGCGTGGCCTTAGGCGTTGAGTGATTTTATAAAATTATTTAATTAGCGAGGAGATCAGTGTACTTTTGGACAGGAACCTTATAAAGGTTTAGGTATCTAACCTCTCCAAAAATTTCAAAATTTCTGGTTGAATACAAAGGGTGATATTATTAGAAAGATTTTCAAATCCTCTCCTAAATCCTTTTGATTCCTTTTATTATTTTAAGTATTTTTTTTCTATTCAGATAAATCAAAAAATTTATTAAAATATTATTTTTAATTAAATATTCTATTTACTTTTCTCAACATTAAAAAATGACTTCTTATACAAAAAACAATGAACAGAGGAATCAATTAAGAGAAAACCAAAGAAAATCATTAAAACAAAATTTTATGCAGCAAACAAATAATTTCCGAGTGCAACATCATCGAAGACAAACTCGAATTTTTGCTAATATTTTGAGCAGCACATTTAAATTCCAATTGATCTCATTTTTCTTAATTTTCTCTATATCTCCATCTTTTTATATTTCTGCATTTATTATTCCACACACAAAACATGGTAAAAGAAGGGATCTTTTTTGGAGGATTTTAAATATTCCTTTTAAATTTTCTAGATTTGTTAATTTACAATTCGGGATCAGAAAGTGATTCTTCTTCAGCTTTGTACAAAGACATCTCTGCCTCCCTCGAAGAGAGAGATGCTGAAAGCAATTCTTTGAAATTACATGGAAGTGAGTTAAAGAATTTTTATTATTCAGATTATTCCATTTTCTCTCATTCTACCGTAATCCTTCCTTTTCTTTTATTTCCTCAAAACTGTTCTCAAAACTTCCTCGTTTTCCTTCCTTCTTATACAAATAAAATTAATTATTTATTTTTTAGCTGATTTACTTGTTTTACATTCATCACTCAAGCATATACGAAAATTGGGTGATTGTATAGAAATAACTGATCGTAATGCAACACTTTTAAAATCCATAAGTAATTTAAATATCCAAAATTATAAGACATTAAAAAAAATATTTTTAAGGCCGAGCATCAGATTCATTAGTTGATTTAGATTTAAAAGATCAACATTTTAATGTTCATTATTGTGCAAATGTAGAAAATGGTGGACAACAGCAATGTGGAGAAAAATCTGTTTGTGGAACTATATATCGTAAGAAAATATTTAAATTTTTGAAATAAATTAATTTTTAATTTTTAAAGGTTGGAAGAAAGCAATGGTTCGTGTTGACACAACAGCTGCCCTTTCAGCAGTTACAGGGGATGATTTACCTGATATTTATCTTCAAGAACAAGTTCTTGTACCGAGTGGATGTTCTTGTTTGATAAATGCAGCTGATACAAAATTTGCTAAAATGCCAGTAATTATTGAGTCTTGATGATGAAAAAAAGAACAGAAAAAAGTACAAAATATTGAGGATAGGCAAAAAAAAAGATTTAAAAAAATTTATCAAAGAAAAGAACAAAAAAACTTTCTTTTTTTTTTAAATGTTTTTGTCCATCATTTTCCAATTTTTTATACTGCAAATTGAATCTCGTTTCTCCTTCTCCTATCTTATTTTTTTAAATATTAAAAGCTCTAATATTTTTTTAGATTTATAACCTTCCTTGGAGTTGGGATTTCTTAGGAATATTAAAGGAATAATTATTTGTATTTCTCTTAATGAGAGAAATTTAAGGGGGTTTTCTTGCGTTTAAAATTTTTGTGGTATGATTTGAAACAATTACAAATATCTAAAACACTTTTAATCTCAATTATTAGAGCTTTTAAAATAATCCTTTTTTTAATTATTTTTTTAAACTTTTTTAGTGTTTTTCTCTCACTCTCTTTCTTTAATTTTCACTAGAATTCCAACAATTCCTCTTCCTTTACCCTTTAAATTTATCTAACAAAAGTACAGACAAACTAAACTATGGTTCATAATAAACATTTTTGGTTAATTAGTTGATTTATTAAAATTAAAATATTTTTAAAGCTAAAATATATTGTTCTTATAGCTAATTAAAAGCTGATTTAGTTAATTCAATTAAAAACTTTTATTAGAGAACTGTCGAACTAAAATCATTCAAGTATTGCTTGTACATATAGCAGGGATGGGCCCTGCCGCTTTTTAAAAAGCGGAAGACGGAAGGCGGAAGAAAGCGGAACAAATAAAAAGCGAAGGAAGGCGGAAGCGTAAGAGATCCCATCCCTGTTGTATAGTCAGTTATACTTTGAGAAAAGAGTTATACTTTGAGAAAAGATTTCATTCTTCACGAAACCGTTTTTTAAAATAACGTTACTTAACTAAATGATCCAAATATATGAAACCTTTTGTTCTGATTTTATAAAATTTAAGTTAAATTGAGTAATCTTATCACAATACCATCTAAAACAACATATAAAAACCCCCAAAACTTAAAATGATTGAGCCGCCTCTACTCACACCTGTGCCAATCGTCTGCTGCCGTCAGTGTTCGCCCTGTTCTTCTTCTCCGCTTCAACTTGCCGGACGTTATGCTGCTTCGCGAGTACAGGATTGTGATGCCGATGACTGCTGCCGAGTTCCGGATTGGACGAGCGTTTTCCTACATGGAAGTGGCACGCAAAGTGAGTTTTATTTTTGCCTTTCTTTTTTCTAATCTAAACAAAATCTCTCTCATTATTTTTAGCAAACACGCAAAGGCGAAGGCGTCGAGATTGTGCAGGACGAACCATTCGACAACATTCCGTTGTGTCAAGGACGCTACACTGAGGGACAATTCACACACAAGATCTACCACATGAGATCGTGAGTTTTAAATTTATTTTCTTTTCAAATATTTAACTAATCTCTTTTTTTCTTTTCTCTTCTTTTAGTAAAATCCCATCACTGATCCGCCCGTTTGTGCCAAGCAGCCTCACCCGTATTCACGAGCACAGTTGGAACAGCTTTCCTTATCTACTGACAGAGCTCTCCGCACCTGAATGGGACGAAAATCGAGAAAAGTTTAGCATCCGGTTCGAGACGCTTTGTTTGGACAACAATCGGGGAGCGGATGAGAATGTTTGTTGGACCTCTTCAGTCAACTTCAATTAAACTCACTTATTTTTACAGGCTTTGGGGCTGAGCCAAGAAATGCTGAAGCGTCGTGAAGTCGTCAAAATGGATATCGGGGAGGATAATACTAATGTGAGAATAATTTTCTTTTTTTAGAAAATATTTGTAATCATCCATTTTAAACTTTCAGTTTCGGTCCAGACGCGCAAAACGAGGGCCTTTGGTCGGCAACTGGCAAGAGAAATGCAAGCCTTGTATGTGCGTCTACAAGGTTGTAACCTGCAATGTGAGGGCCCATTTTCCGGGAGCTGAGAAACTTGTTGAACTTGTGAGTTTTTAAAATTCTTTCAAGCCTTTTAATAAAAATAAATAAATTTCCCATTTTTCAGGAACATCGCAAAATCAACTTCAAATTCCATCAACAGGTCTTCACTTCAATTGACCGCTGGTTTGGGCTGAGTTGGGAGCAGGTTCGGGAGCAAGAAGTGCAACTCCGCACAGAATTGGATACGGTACGCGATTCTAGTTTGGCCACCGCTGCTTCTAGTTGAGATGAGGGATGAAGAATATAATTGAGTGATCTAGTGATATTTTTGTCTAAAATTCATATTGTATATATTTTTGTATATTGTGTTGTGTTGTATTAATTTATTGTTATGTAAAATATAAATTGATGTTTTCTTAAGTTTTTACATAGGTTCTTCTCTTAAGAACGTTGGGACAATTTTTGACTTTATGTCCTCCATTTTTCACCTTCTCCCCAATCTGCCTTTGAACTATTTTGCCTAAAAAAAGCTTGTCTCTCCAAATTCATTATTAGAGAGAAAGAACTCTAAAGAGGAGACTCTTTTATTCCGATATTATTTCTGAATATTTTGAAACATTTATTAACTAAAATGACACTCGATATAATTAACCCCCATTATAAAGTGTTGGATTTTATTTTGATAAGATAGACTATTGCAGTTGTATGTGAATTCCTAACAATTCTCTATGAATTCTCATGAGCAGGAGAGAAAATTTAAATTATTAAAATAATTATTTTAATCCTTCCAATTCGTCATTTCTCATCATTTCCGTTCATTGCAAATGACGCAGAAATAAATTAACAAAAAAATTTCCAACAAATAGGTTTTACTTTTTTGCCAATTTTTAAGCAATTTTTTAATGTCATGGCTAGAATTTTTTATTTTAGATATTTGATATATTTTTATTTATTTATTTAAATTCTCTCACACCCACAGCTGGGCTTTCTCTATTATTTTAACATTTATATTATTTTTTTGTTCCTCATTAAAGTACCCAAATTTATTTTAATTTTTTAAATTCTGTCATGTGTACTTTTGTCTGAGTAAATTAATTATGTGTGAAAAAATAAATAAAAAATACAAAAAAATTGTCAGTCTTTTGTCTGGCATTTGTCTAGCCTCGAATAATAACAAAATATTTACGTCAAACTCCCTTTATGGTCTATGTATTTTCCCATTTCTGGCCAGACTTTTAATTTATTTTAAAGTCATCCATTTATTTTAAAAAAATTTATTTTTTTGTAAATTTTAATTATCTGTCTGGGGTTTTTTAAAAGTTTTTAAATAAAAACAAAATTGTTTGTTAGACATATTTTTAGAGTTAAAAGTTGTTGATACCATTTAACTCTTTTTCTTAGATTTGATTTCAAATTTTAATTTTATATTTTTTGTTACGATATTTGGAAATTTCTTGGAAATTGCCAAAGTTGGTTTAGAGGCTTTTACCAATAGTTAAATAATTTATTATAATACTTATTTATCTAAATAAGTGTTTTGGAGAACATTGGACCCTTTAGAATAATTCTTACAAATTTAATATTTTGATTAAATACAAAAATTAATTCCAAAAAGATCAAAAATATTATTTATCAGATTTAAATATTTCTTTAAAATATTTTTTTTAAATATTTTTTTAATCCACTTTTTTGAGGATCTTATTTTTGTTAACATTTTCTTTAAATGTTGGGAAATTTTTTTGTTGACATTTATATCTCGGCAGTCAGACAAGAATGTAAGGTATTTAAAAAATGAACTTTTCATCTAAATAGGTATTTTGTATTTTCTACCTGAAAAACTCGTCCTTGCACAAAAATAGACGAAAAGAATTTGCGCAAAGTCTGTCGCGACAATTATTTATTTTTTAAATATTTTTACAAACAATTAGGATATTATGCGTCATCACTCCAGATTCTTTCGAAATTTTTTGGCAGTCACAATTTAATTGTATATTTATTTATATTTATTTAATTTTTTTATCATTTTTTAAAAATACTGTAAAGTCATAATTGTTCTAATTGACAATAAAAATACAATAGAGTTTAAGAAAATTTTAGGCATAATTATATTAATATTATTTTAATTTTTAAATTATTTTAAATATAAACATTTTAATTGCTTAATCTTAAATAGTACAAAATATACCCAAATATTCTTATTTGAAAAAAGAAACAGGAAATGAGTTTGTAATTAATTTGATCTTAAAAAGTATTTTTCTTTACATCATTAGGTAAATTTGTTAAATTAATGATAAATTAACAAAAATATTTTTTTTTGTACTTTTTTATAAAAATTAAAAATTCTTTTTAATTCCATCACATTTTTTAAATTTTAATTAATTAATACTAAAACAATTCAATTTCTTTTTATTTAGCTTTTCCATTTCAATAATGGATTTTCAAAATTAATTTTAATATCCAATTCAAGCTATCCCCCAATCTGTACCAAAAACTATTTCTGAACGAAACAATAACTTAATAAATCATTTCCTAATTTTCTATAAAAGGATTATTTATCTGTCTGATTTATTTTAAATATTTTCTCCGAATCTATTTTTTAAATTATGAACTTAACAATTTTTGCCATTTAAATTATAAATTACTTCCATAACCTAAAATAGATTTAATTAAAAATATTTTTTCTTTTTTCTAATTTTAATTATTTTTTTTTATAATTTTCTAGAAAATCCCATCATTTATTAAATAAATCTATAAAAAGGTTCTTTTTTGATAAATTGTTCTTTTTTGATAAATTGCCAGGAAATTAAAAAAAATAATAAAAAAAAACACTAAATTAAAAACGTCATTTTTAAATAATTTATTAATTGTAAAATTCTTTTTTTGGTAATATTTCCTTAATTTATGTCCTAATTTAAGAATTTATTTAATAATTTTAGTATTAAATATAAATATATTATATATTTAAAACTTCCGTTGTCTCTTTTTAAATTATTTCTCTGAATTTCTAAATTTTTTGACATTAATTTATTATTTTCTTTGTTAGTACACAAAACTATTATATATAAATATATTTTTTGGAAGAATTCCAAAAAATTGTAAAGACCAAAAATCAAAGTCTTTCCTTTATTTAATTTAACAAAGTTTTCAAAGAAATTTTTTTTTAAATTTAATTGAATGTCCTTAATTAAGGTTTTTAAATGTTTTAAAAAATTAGAGGGAATTTGAGTTGGATCAAAATCAGAATTCGATAAATTGCTGTTTGGCAAATTAGATTAAAGTAATTTATTGTGATCTGTTTAACTATAATTTTATTTATTAAATTTTTTTTAAATAAATTCTTTTTAATTTTTTGTCATGTCCACTTTTACTTTTTCTCTTCATTCCCTTAATTCTCAAATCTAAAAATATTTATCAAAAAAGAAATAATCTTAAAAGGGCGTGAAAATATTAAAAAGAAGGTAAAGTATTGCCCGTGAAGGGGCAATGTACAACATTCCTTTTTTAATGTCCTTCTTTTCTTATTAATCTTATTAGTACTAGACATTATCAAAAAAAAATATTTTTGATATTGTAAAGACTCCAATACTTTTAAATATATTTTTTAAAGAATTATTTTTAATTTTGATAAAAAGTTAAAATTAATAAAATAATTTTTAATAATCTCTCAAATTTTTTTAAAAATCAAAAATTTAATTTTTTATATATTAAGTAAAATTTATTTTATTTTTTTTTAATTTTTTAAAGTAATATTTTTATTTGTTTTTTCTTCAATTAAATGTCTGGGTAAAAGGATGAAAAGTTTTGTTAAAATTTGTCTGTCTGTGTTTGGTGTGGTTGTTGTCGTTGACACCCTTTTCAGACAAAATAAAAGCCAAAAAAGAATAAAAAGAAAAGAAATGTCTGTGTGAAAGAGTGTTTAATGATGGACATTATTAATTAATATATTTTTATTTTAATAAATTCCTTTTAGATTAAGAAAAGAATAAATGAACGAGCAAAGTACGTTGTGTATATACGGGATCTGAAAGCGCGAATTGCGCACTCTTTCCCCTCTCTCAAAAACCTTCCAGACGGCCGGTCTGTTTGAGAGAGGATTTTTAGAAGATAAAAGAGTCATTTGTCTCCTTTTCCCTGATTTTCCCTTATTTTTTTTTTATTTTTTCTCCCAAAAAATATCACCCCTTCCCCATTAATTTATGCTATTTTCTGGCTTTTAAAAGCAGCCACTATTTGAGCAAAAATTGTCTTTTATAATATATTAATATTAATCTTCTGTGTGGTCTTCTCTATTTTTATTTTTAAAAATGCTTTCTTTCACAATTTTTTATTCCATTTTATTTTTCTAGAATTTAATTTTTGTTTTAATTTTTAAAAATAAATATTCAAAAATAAATTAAAATAAAAATATTGGCACTTTTCATGATAGAGCATTTTATTCTGAATACTTTTTATTAATTCCTTTTTTTTTAATTGTGATATTCAAAGTTTGGGTGATTTTTATTCTTCTTATTTATCAGAAATAAAAATTCAAAAATAATTCAAAAATGTTAATAATCCCTGAAATATATAATTTATTTAAAAAACCATATTTTTATTAATGTTTGTTTGTACCTATTAATTCCCTGACACATATTTTTAATTCCAAAATAATATTTTTTAAACTAAAATATAATTTTTGTGGTCAAACCCTTATTTAATTATCCTTTTTTATTTCTTTTTTATTTTTAGCTATTAAAGTATATAATATTCTCGAAAATAAATAAAAAATAACATATTTATAATAATTTTCTATCTTTCCTGCTCTAATTCACATGGCCTTCTCGTGCAAATCAACTTGTAGGGATCGTCATTCCGAGACTACTAATAAACCTTTATCGGCAATTTTCGGCTCCTCCTCTAGTTTTTGCTTATTGGCTATTTTTATTCTTCCTTTTTTATTGTTTTCTTCCGAATCAGTAAATGCGTCAGCAGTGACAATTTCGCCGATAACAGGTGAAGAAACGGAAATGAGGCAACAACAAAATCAACAACGACGGCAACAGAACGATGATGAAGATGATGGACGGGCAGTAGGGACTGGGAGAAAATGTGAGATCAAAGTCCATATTGTGAGTAATTGGAAGAAAATTTAATATAAAAATGGTTTTAAGAAAAAAGATTTTTTTTTAAAAAATAAAGAGGATTTGAGGAAATAAATGAGATATAAACAGTGAGAGAGGATAATAATCATACGTAAGAGAGATTAACTTTATTAAGAAGATGAGTTTTTCCTTTTCTTTACATTCATTGCCTTTAGAACAAAATGAATCATTATTTGAAAAAACTAAGAAAATATTCATGAATGAGGGGAAGTTAATCAGAAAAAGTTAAGATCTAAATTTTAATTATATATTTTTGCTGTAAATTAAAAAATGAGAATGAGATATTCAATAAGGGGTTATTAAGGTAGTCCAGAAAATTTCTTTTAGTTAGGGCCTAAAAATCTATCATTTTTAAAGCTACTCCTAGTTTTTAAAAATTTATAAAAAATTTTTTAATAAAATATTTAAAAAAATTCATTTTTAGGTAAAACACGTTAGAGGCGAATGTGTCCGTCTTTTTGGCGGAAAGCCAGCATGTCAGTCAGAAGAATATGTAGATCCAGAAAGTGAACAATGTCGTAATGATGAACCTATATTTCTTCGAAAATAAAAAAAAACTTTTTTTCCCTTCTTTCTTCCCTTCAAAACACTTTCATTTATTTTATTCTTCCGCCCATTTTTCTTTTCTTTTTATTTTATTAATGTTACATTTATTTTTTTTCTTTGTCTACTGACCTCTATCTCTTTCCTTTAAAAACAATTTAAAAAAACGTTCTTTCTTTTTCTTTTATATTAATCTGCATAAACTTTTTTTAATTGAAATATTTTTTTTGAAAAATAAAATTAAATATACTTTTTAAATATTTTTGACCTTATGTGAGTAAATCTTTTAATAAAACGTCATTTTTACAAATGACTGCGTCAATGGTTTCGCCAATAACAGGAAATATATTAAATATTTTAAAAACAAATTTTGTATTATCCAAGCTATTTAGTTTTTATATTTTTAAATTTTTAAAACTCTTTAACATATTCATTGCCTTTAGAAGTAAATGAATCATTATAGTATTTGAAAGAACTAAGAAAATAGTCATGAATGAAGGGGAACCTTTTTTGTTTTGGGCCTAGAATTTTTTATTTTATTTTTAAATTGTAATATTTTTCGAAATATTAATGTGTTTTAGCTTTTATTAAATTGATTAAAAATAAAATAACGAATTATGTAAAATTAATTATTCAAGAAATATTTTTTTCACTTTTTTTTTGATCACTCTAACAAAAATCATTTTTTGACCTTATGTGAGTATTTTTTTAATTGCTAAAATTACAATAATTAAAAATTAAAAATTTTATTTAAAAATAAATTAATTAAAATATTCGTTCTATTTTACTTTCTACTTGAATGAACTTTTAATTTAAAGGGTCATTTTCTAAGCATAATAAAAAAATAAACTCTTCCAGGATTAGAGAAATATTATTAATTATTTACATATATATAATTGATTCTCGTTATTCTGACATAAAAGTTCAATTTTTTTTCTATATATACTCCTTCCACCTTCTCTCCATTTCTCAATAAAAATTTTAGACTATAAAAACGTCATTTTTGTACTTTATTTTAATAAAATATTTAATTATTTTTTAAATTTATTTATTTTTTTCTTAAGAACATTTAATAAATTAAAATAAATAAATATAATATATTTTAATTTATATGATTATTTATTTCCTTTTTTTAAAAAACACTTAAAATCTTTGTTTTTAAACCGTTTATTTACTTAATATCCATTTTATTATAATTGTTTATTAAAAGATTATTTAAAAATCTGAATTTTTTTTGTTTACATATATTTTATTTATTTTGTACTTAAAATAATTAAAAAAAATATATTTTTGTAACATTTATTAATAAATTGTTTTTATTTACTGTTATCAGTTTAATTGAGAAAAACCGTCAAGAAATTATTTTTTTTAATTTTGCAAAGTGTTAATATTTGATTACTGTAAATAATTTAATTCACTAAATTTCACATTTAATAAATAAATTATTTACAGTATTTTTTATTGTTTTTTTTAAATTTAAATTTTCTTTAATTAATTATTAAATAAAGGGAGGCGTTAAAGTGATATTCTGCCCTTCCGCAACTTTTTATTTTGTATCACGAATGATTTTATTTTTTTTACCTCCTTTTTGTAATTAAAAAAATAAATTAATTGTAAATTAACATAAATTTTTAAAGACCACCAAAACCAACAAAAGGCTTAAATAACTTTAATATTTTTTGCAAATATTCATTCCCCAAAAAAATATAATAATTATCATCTACTTTTCTATTTAATATCAAAAAATAATAATAATTTTTATTTTTGCTTTTAAAGGCCAAAAGTTTATTCATAAATTTACTAATTTTGTTTATTTTTTTTGACTGGATTAATATTTATATAAATATTCTCAATTAAGAATTTATAATAATATTTATATCTAAATTCATTAATTGCAGTCAAATTATTTCACACATCTTTTTTTAATAAATAATTGCTTAAAAAGGATATATATATTTAATAAGATTTTTTAAAATAAAGAACTAAAAAAAATATTAATAGTCTGATATGATAAGCTTTTAAAAAAAAAACAACTTAAAATAGATAAATTTATAAATTAATCTAAAATATAAAAGAATCTGCAAAAAAATAATTTTTTGTTTTCTAAAAGTTTTTTTCAATTGGAAAATTA
>ABLG01002381.1:0-10516 GCA_000172435.1 Meloidogyne hapla
TTTCATTTATTTTGCAAATAAAAACTTTTAATCATAAATTTAAAAGAAATCTAATGAAAGTATAAATATTCTAATAAATATACAATAATTATAATTAATATGTATAAACTAAATAAAAAACTAATGAAAGAAATATGATTAACAAAGAAGATTCCGTAGGCCCTGTTTTTAATCAAAAAATTAAAAATATAAATAAATTTATTGATTTTAGTAATAATATAATAATTAATGAAATTAATTTAATATTAAATTATTTAATTATATTAAAATAAAATTCCAAATGCCGATTGCAAAGTTTTTAGGGCAAAATAATTATTTTACTATTAAAAATCGACATTTATAAATATTAATCAACAAATAGCAAATAATTTAAAATATTTAATTTGCTTTTCTCTACGAGAATTAAAAATGGACAATGTAAGATAAAATTTGAATGATTAAACTATTAACATTTGTAAAATTAAGACAAAGAATTGATGCGAGTATTTTTCCAATAACAATAAATGCCTCAGGGCAAGAATTTTATCATGCTAAAATAAATATATTATATTGATTAATGAGATATAATAATTTTTAAGGAAGAATAAAAGGATATAATAAATTTACTATAAATTAAAGAAAAATATAAAAAAGTCTAGGTTGAATTATATTTCTATCTTGATCATTAAATATGGTCCAAGATATCTTTTTTGATATTTTATTAACAGTTTTGACTCTACAAATATAATGTCCTCCATGAGGTGTTCCAATATGAATCTTTTGTAAATTATATTTAAAAATAAATTTAAATCTATTTAGGTAATTAGATTAAAAATATGTGAAAAAAACTTTAAACTAGCTTTTTAAATTTCAAAAACGGTTAATTTTAAAAATTGTAATTTTTTGAAATTAAGTTTTAGAAATTTAGAAATATTCAAGAATATACATATATAAAAACCAATACCAACCACGAAAGCGTATAAACAATATATACTATTAGTTTCTGGAGATTTGGCGTGTAAATTTTGTTCCATATTAATTTCCAGAGGAAACTCAATTTTACGATTATAATTATTACTAAAAAATAAAATTATTTTAAAAGTATTTTTTATTTAATTATTTTAATTAAATTAATTTAAAATTATTTTTAATTTAATTAATTAAATTTATTTAAGATAATTTATAGATTAATCCAAAATAATTAATTTCAAATTCCTCAATCAGGTCGTAGTACGATCAGGACTCTAAATATTTATATTTAATAATTTTATATATTCTTGGATTTTATCTATTGTAAATTTAAGGTTATTCAAATCTAACATTATATCCCTAACCAGAATTTAATATATCTTCTTCTACTTCATATTAAAATTTTGTAAGCTTAATCTTAATTTTGCTTTCTATAAAAAACATTAAATCAATTTATCTACATACGAATTCGTAAAATTCTATCCATTTAATATTACACGGCTTGCATTTGAATTTAGCAGAAACAATTGTTTGGAATATATCCTTCACAACTGAAGAAGAAAATTGCTTTAATTGCGCAAGATAGTCATCTGCGCTTTGCTTTATTAAATCATTATTAGTGTAATTCTGCACTATATTCCTAGGAAATTCTACCTTAAAATTAACGTTACTTTAATAAAATAAAAATTATGTAATTAAATTAATTATTTTGATATATTAGAATTAGAATCAGTCTGCAATATAGAGTAGTATTTTTAACAATTTTCCAAAAAATATTATATAAACATTATAATAATAAGAAATCTGTAGTTCATTAAAATATTTAAATTAGGGTCTTATGGTAACTATTCAGATTTGAAATAAAACTCACTACATTTACGTCATTAGATAATTTATCCAAAAAACTGAGTAAAATTTATAGGAGTAATTTTGAGATCTGCCATCATAATTTACATTAACATACTCCTTTAGGACATTCTATATTAAATAACATATGTGGGTCCATTTGAGTCCCAAAAAGTTATACCATAAAAAGAAATTTGTTGGGTCAAAAATTGGAAGTTTTAGGGCTGTAACGTTTTTTTTAAATTTTTTAAAAATAAACTGACTTCGGAATCGTGATAAGCATTCATCAGAGCACTATATAGCACTTTTTTCCGGAAATTTTTTTTGTCATTTTCCCACCCAAAAATTTAAACCTAAAATCTCCCCAAAATATTCAAAAATTCATAACTTATCAAAAGTAAACATTTTTAAACATTTTAAAAGCCTAATAGGTTCTAAATTTTATTATTATTTTATAAAAATAATAAAATATTTTATCTTACATTATTTAAATGTTTATTCATTAGATTAAACTTCATAAATATAAACTTCATAAAATTTAAATTAAAAAAAATATTTTTAAGAGTTAATTGATATTTCCACTTAATATCAATTGACAAATAATTGCATATATTTATTATAAACATATATAAAAAATGTTTTTAATAGATTTAAAATAATTACATTTATTGAAAAAATGAAAGGATAAAATAATTAATATACCTATATTTATATTAAATTATAATTTAATTAACAGGCTTCCAACAATATTCTTTACATCGAACAAACATATTTTGGATGGTATTAGAAATATCGCATTAATTTTGCTTTAAAATTTAAGAAAAATTTTTTATTTAAGTCTGTCGCGTTTGCGAAATATTTATTATTTTTAATATATTTTATTATTTCCGTTCATAACAAACATTCCCAGCGATCCTAGAGATCGGAAAGATAATTTTTCCCATATAAGCTTTTCCTAAAAGCACTTTTCTCAGTTGTTGTTTTCTAAACTTCTCTTTACAGCTAACTAAAAGCTGATATTGACTTTTCTTATAACTGCCTTTAAAATTATATATTTTGAAAT
This sequence comes from Meloidogyne hapla, assembly GCA_000172435.1. Lineage (NCBI taxonomy): Eukaryota > Metazoa > Nematoda > Chromadorea > Rhabditida > Meloidogynidae > Meloidogyne > Meloidogyne hapla. Next base: position 2,858 of record ABLG01002381.1, read on the forward strand.
AAATAATAGGAAAATAAATCTTTTGTATACTTATTCGAAACGAATTCTGTTTCGACAAGTCAGAGGAATGCCGCACTAAGTTTTTAAGTTTTTAAGTTTCTAAAATAAAAACTTTAAATACTGGCTTATATCTTCTATTTTATTAATAATTATTCGTATAGAAATAATTTAAAATTTTTAAACTAAATTTATAATTAAAAAGGATATTTTTAAAAAATTAATTTTTGATAAAAAGAAGATCTTGAGAACAGAGATAATCTTGTACCAGTCAAATATAAAAAGTTTTCGAATAAATATATTTTAATTAAAAATTAATAATATTATGATATTTTTACAGAAATTAAATATTTATTAAATTTTATAATCGATTAAAATTAAATAAATTTTTATAAATTATTCGAAAATGGTAAATTAATAAAGATAGTCTGATAATTTAATAAAAATTAATTTTTAAAAATTTAATTCAATACTATTAATCACAATCAAATTCTCGCCCCACACGCTCATTATTTTCCTTTACTTATTAATTGGAAAATACTTTATCTTAATGATTTTACTATATATTTTTACTATACTTTAGTAATCATTTACTATAGTAATCATTTACTACAGTAATCATACTATAGTAATCATTTTTAATAAAACTTAGAATTAATATTCAAAATATATTATTGACAGAATTTAAAATTCTTCAGATGTTTAGACTGACAAGGAAAGATTTAATTGAATTTATTCTGCAAAGATCCATAAGGAATCATATAATTTAAAGAGAATATTGTCATCTTCCATTTGAAAGGTTTATCATTAATGCTCCATTTAAAATATCTTAAACACTTATTTTAAACATAATTTAATTCGCTACAAAAACATATAAATTATTATGTCTTTGTTAAAGAACCATGATCAAAAAAAAAGTTTTGTTCTAATGTCCAGATTTCTACATATATATTAAATTTGAACATTAAATAATGAATGTTAACATTGAATATTAATAATATTATTTGAATATTAAGATTTAAATTAATTTTAAAGTATTTAATTATTTTATCCTTTAACAAAATCAGATTAAAAAATAAATTAAAAATAGTTTAAAACATGTATTTCCATTAAATTTCACCAATCTTTATCATCTTTAGTTTATTTACTAAATCCATTCTTCCAATTGATATGATCAATTAAATCAGCCTTTTGTTCCCAATTCATATCAACATCATCTACGTTTTTAAATTTATTTATGATTAAAATTGAAAAAGTGATTTTATATATTAATTAAATATTTTATAATACCCTCATTATTATTTTCATCAATTTTCAATTTATTTTCTATTTTATTTTATTCTTTTCATTTTTATGTTTATTCAGTTGTTTATTTATAGGAACGAAATATTTAACTTTACATTCCTCATCCCAGGCTTTGTCAGAATTTTTGGGAGATAGGCAATTTGTATTGTCTTATGTTTGTACAGCATTTTTATTTTCGATTTTCCAATCAAATTCGCGGTCAGCTTTTTGTTCCCAGTCTAAATCTGCATCATCCATGTTTGTTGCTTTATCTTCTTTTGCTTCATTAACTAAAGTGCATTCTTCATCATCCCATCCATAATCATAAAAACATTCTGCTTTATCTTTTATCTCGATATTTTTAAATTCTTTTCCCCAATCTACTCCCCGATCTTCCTTTTGTTCCCAATTACATTCGTTTTCTTCTTCATTTGGAACTTCATTTCGCTTTCTCCCCACGTTAGTTTCTGCTTAATGAGCGTGAGACTCGTTAAGTGCCAAGATTAGAAAAGATAAACAATTTTTTATTTCCTTGATGAATAAACAAAAATTATTTCATCAAGAAATCAGAAATGTTTATCAGTTCAAGAGGTAAAAGAAGGCACTCAACCTGTCCCGAGCTCGACTGTTTTTTCAATTCTTCTTTCATGTTGCCCATTATTGTTACCCATTATATTATCTTTTTCTTCTATATTACCTGAGGCATTATCCTCAATTATATAAATATTTTTTGGCTTTTTCTTTTTTCTTCCAAATGATTTTTTATTTTTAAACGATTTTCCATCTCCTCTTATTTTTGTTTTACTAACTATAATAAAATATACAGTGCTCGTACTTCATGCATTTATGAAACCCCTTGTAATAATTGAGATTCTATCTGGAGTTTTAGGTATAAAGATATTAATTTTGGATGAGGACGCCTTAAGGGCATGTACCGGCTGATATTAAACACAAACCGTCCATTCATTCTCATTATTTCCGCTGTTTAAAGAAATATCATAAGGTTCCTTCTTCTTATTTGCTAATAAAGTTCTCTTAAAATAAGATTATTATTTTTATTTTTATCAGAAAATTGCCTTATAATCTAGTTTAGACTTATCTCCTCTCATTACTTCAAATTTGATCTTCTCAACATTTGCAGGAAGTGCGGGCTTTAATTTAAATTTAATTAGAGATTCAATTTTTAGAACTAATATTAATTACAAAAGCTGTAGTATATATTTCCGTTTTCTTCACTGCTGTAATATCAGCCCAAGTTTTTAATTTATTTCCTTCATTTTTATCATTTTCTTTCTGTTTATCTATCGAGGTACTTTCTTCGTTGACTTTTTTAGCTTTTTGATGATAAATTTCAGCTTTAAATAAAAATATTAAAAATTATTCTAAACATTATTAAACAAATTCTTTTTATTATTTTTAATAAAATTTTCATCTTTCTCATAACAACTTTATCACTAAAAGGATAAGATTTATTATTTAACTCACCATTAAATTGCTGACTAATCTCTGGATGGTTTAATAAATTAGAAGTTGTTTGAAGGTGTTTAGGCACAAATTCTCTCGCTGTATTAATTTTTATGTTTAAAAAAAATTTTTTTTAATATTATAAAACCAAAAGGATTCAATTTCAAATGTTTTGCTTTTGAAGCTTCTGGTTCAGTTGCAATACTTTTACCCTTATCATTTAATTTATCTATACCATTTATTACACATAAGTTTACTAGAATTTTGTTTAACAAAATAAACAATGCCAGCCGGTTGGCTATAGTTGAATTAACTAATTTTTTATTCATCATAAAAATAAGAAATTACCTACATAGAATTAGGGCGAGAATTAAAAATGTTAATAGGGCGATAATTAAAAATGTTAAACTACTCTTATAATTTATAGAAAATATAGAAAATTTCAAAATAATAAATTAAGTTAAAAAGATCGGAAATATCTAAATAAAATTAAAGTGAATAACTCTGGTCTCATCCACAGTTTATTTACTCATTCTGACGGAAAAAATCGGAAGTCTGGAATATTAAAATTAATGACGTTAAAGGATGTCCTTTTTGAGAGGAAATGCACTTTTGTTAATGAAAAATAAAAATTAATGAATTAATTTTATTCGTTGCTATTTCAAAATAATAAATGAAATTAAAATGACTTGTTTTTAAAAAAGCAAGTAAAAGCCAATGTTTCATTAGAATAATAGAAATGATTGAATATAAGGATTTGAGCACACAAAAGTTGATACGAGAAAAACGAACAAATATTGTTATTCTCTCAACTCCCAGTAAATTCGAATATATTATTTTAGAATTTTTCTTTGATAAGTTGAATTTAGATACAAGTTTTTGCCGTTTTTACAAGTTTGTGGCTTTTTATGAATTTTGATTTATGTTAAAATTTGTAAAAAATTGCTTTAAATTTTATCTTAATGCACATAAATTTAAAGAATGAAATTTTGAACGAAAAATTTTTACAAAACTCCGGTTTAAAAAATCGGAGTTCTTTCGTTCGAAAATCGTTCGATCTTTCGAGTTTCGAGCTATCGAGTTGGCAACCCTAAATGACACCCTCAATTGCACCCTACATTTTAGGGGTTTCCAAAAAATAGAATGGACAATTAATAAATAAAAAATCCAATTGAATAACTTTTTTAGTAGTCAATGAGAAATAGAATATATAGACCAAATATAGGAAGATATATCAGGAAGATAATAGATCTCGAAATAAATAGGAAGATAGGAAATAGGAAGGATAATAGGAAGAGTAAGTTAAATAGGAAGATAAATAATATATGAAGATAAATCTTTAATACTAAAACTACTTGCATCAAAAAAAATTGCATAAAATCCCTCACACTGCACTTCGTTACTACAAAGTTCTAAAAATTCATTACTAAAAATTTAAATTAAACTGAAAATTCCATAAACCTAAAATTGTTTAAAATTATGTTTAAAACAATACCCTCAATAGTTTATAGTTGGAATTCTTTTTTGTTTTTCTTTAGGTAAAAGTACTTTTCATGCGGCGTAGGAGATAAAAATTCATGGGACGTCACGGAAACGGGAAATTTTCAAAAGTCTCAAATTACTTTACTATATAAGTAATTTTTTTTATATAAGCATAAATTTACTATATAAGCATAAATACTATATAAGCATAATTCCAACTATAACCTTATGCTTATATTTACTATATAAGCATAAAACATATAATATTTAGGCCTGCAAACAATTTAATTATCTTTTTAGTTGAAACATTAAAGATGATTGCTCACATTTAAATTTCGGTAAATGTAAAGCGGAGAAAATTAAAAATATTTCTTAAAGAGGGTTTTTCATAGTTAACTATCACGTTCATTTTTTCCTCCTCAATCTTTTACTCTATAATTTTAGTGACTTTATATCCGCAATAACAAATTTAACTTTTTTCATAATTTTATTATTTAAATTTTTTATAGTTAACTAATTATTTAAATTATTTCTTTATTAGGGATTTTTAAGGATAAACATAAAAAGTTTATTTTTTTATTAGAATGTAATTATATATTAGGGAGATGCAATTAAATTATATGTTTTAAAAGAAAATCTTATGATCAATAAGAACCACAAGTCCTCTAATATTATCAAATTTTTATTTCTGAATATTATTTTGAAATAATTCAGTCAGAAATAAATAAAAAAATAATAAAAAATCAATTGAAAAAATTTCCTGCAGAAACTGTAGAAATTTTATATCAAAGAAATTTTTATATTTAAAATATTTTATTTCTGAATATTATTTTAAAATATAGAATTTTAGTCAAATAAACATTAACATTTACAATCAATTTCATTTCAATTACATTTAAATTAATTAATTATATAAATATTGCCCTAAAATTTCCAAGCAAATTATTGAAATAAATATATTTATACAATTATTTCAAATATTTTTTAATTTTAAATTATGTCCAGTCATTTTTATCTTAAATTGTTTTATGATATAAATATCTATAAGAATTTATTTTTGAAGATGTCATTCGAGACTTTTCAGATAAAGTGTATAAAGAATTGTTGCATCGGATGTTATTTGTATATATTTAATTTAAATATTTTTAATAATAGAAATTAAAAAATTGATCAAAATTTCGATTTTGTACCTAAAAAATGTGTTAAAATTTTGGTTGAAAGGACCTGTTTAATAGTTAAACACATTATTTGAACTAAAATTTTATTAAAATTATATACATACGATAAGCTTATTGAATGCTAAAGATAAAAGAATATTTGTAAAAGAAAGTACATTTCATTTTTTACTATTTATCCTAATTTTTGGGTAAAAATCTTAAGTACACTTTACTTCAATTTTTAAATAGTTGTTTTATCTCTAAACATTATTTATTGCGAATTATTTAATTAATGAAAAAAGATTTTACATTATTATTTTAATTTTCATAATTGAGGAAATTTTTATTTTTATAAATATTTATATGATTTTCAGTCTTATATAATTATTAATTTTTAAAATCATGCTTTAATCTTTTTACTAATTAATAGGATAAGTTGTAATTAATTTCTAATAAATAAATTTTATATCAATTAAAGATAGCTTTTTGGTTAAATATTTATTATCTTGAGAAATTTAGTAGTTGGGGATTATTGAAAATTCTTTTCGGCTACTGTTCTGATTGACTTCTGGACTAAAAAATAAAATCTACTTAAAAATTAATATAAATCGCTATAGATTAGCGATTATCTCTTAATATTGCATTTTAAATTTTTTTAGCAGTTTTTTTAATATTTTTAGCAGACGTTTTAATTTTATGATATGCTATTTAGTATTGTACTAAGTCCAGATAATATATTTCATTATCAGCTTTTTTTATTAATTTCTTTTGTAATTAAGATAATTCTCTAAAATGATTCATAGTAATTATTTTATATTTTTATTCTATTTTAATTATATAATATTTAGTTAATAATTAAATTAATTATTTAAAAATAAGGATATTATTCATTAATTATTTAACATCAACTATTTCGTCTGTTTGTCTCTTTGATTTTTTGCTGCATTCATTTTTCAATATATTTTTACATTTTTTATTTGCAGTTCTGAGATTATATTCATTTTAAAATAGATAAAAATTATTTCCTTATTTAAATAGACTCTTTTTAAATATAATTCAATTATTTTATTAAAAGTTTATAATAATGAATTAAAATTATTTTTAATAATTAATCTTACTTTGGAGCCTATATGCTTACCCGTCGAGAACGGCGAATTAAGTGTATAATTTTATTAAACTATTAAATATATGGAATTAAAAATATATTTATTTATAAATTAGATTATACTTACCTAAATGTTTTCTAATAATAAAATTAAAAGGAATAATTTTTATATATTTATTAATTTTTCTGACTCGTGACGTTCCATGTTGTATTTTTTGGGAAGATTCTAATAATTAAATTATTTTGAGTTTTTCTCATGTTTTTCTAAAAAATATCAATATTAATTTCGTGGTACAATAAAATAAATTTTAAGGGATAATAGAATAATAATTTTGTGAAATTTGTGATAATTAATATTAATTAATGTATCATTTCATGGTTAATAAATCCTTGATCGATTTTGTTTATTAGATATAATATACATATTTATTTCATTTTTATTTGAATATTATTTTTTTAAATTTATAGTGTGAAATGTGTGCCTGAAACGGCTTAAATAAATATTATTTCTAGGAATGTTTTTGCTAATTTATAAAACCATTTTAATTAATTTCATTTTAATTTTTATTCCTTTTAATTTACTGAAGAAACAAAAATGTTAGATTTTATATTTAATTAATCTCTAATTTTATGTTAAAGGTTAAATATTGACCTTAAATATTGAAATATTGACTTCAATTGACATATTTGAAAAAAGATGAATCGTTTATGTTAAATTTTAATTTTTAAACGGATTATATTTAAATCTATAGCATTAAACAATTTCAGATACATAATTACATATTTTAAAGTAATTAATTTTAATTTAGTTTTAAATTGTTAATTTTTCACTTAATCAATTATAATTTTTATTATCGTTTATAATTTATCATAGTATATCTTAAGGTTACAGAACAATTTACATTAAGGAAGAGGTTAAAAATATTTTGAGTCTGTAATAAAAGATGTTAAATAAAAATGTTGTAAATTTTACAATAAATTTTAATTATAATTTTGCAAGATTTAAAATGAAATAATGATTTCATTTTAAAATGATTTCAATGAAATCATAATGAAATAATGATTTCATTTTAATAAAGGGAAATAAGACAAAAATAACTAAAATTATATATAATATTTTAATATTAATAAATTAATTTTATAATTTTCCAACATTTTAATTTGTATTTT
>ABLG01002376.1:0-13353 GCA_000172435.1 Meloidogyne hapla
TAAATTGGCTTGTTTAGCATCAATGCTTTCAGTTTGTCTACATACACCTCATACAATTAGTCAATGGCCTTCTTTACTTTATTGGCTATTAATTGTAAATATTTAATTTTAATTTTTTTTTAAATATTTTACTAGAATGATATTTTCTGTACAACAATTTTCTCAATGGATTTACTTTTAAAAGTTAAAAATATTTTAAATTAAAAATATTTTAATTTAAAGATAAATACAAAAACTATATTAAAAGATCGTTGGTGTCAATTTGACTTGGCTATTTTATTTTTTCATTATGCATCTATTTGTGTTCATTCTGCAGAAATTTCTGATAAATTATGGCCTTGGTTAAATATTAAATATGAGGGATGGTTAGTTTTCTTTTCTTTTTAAATAATAATTTTTAAATTAAAGGTGGGGGACTGTACGTTCACCTAGACCATTTATTATGTTAAAATTTATTAGATCAATTATTCGTTTTAAATTGCCCCGTAATCGAATACAAATGATTATTAAGTAATTATATTTATTTAAATATTATTTTTAATTTAAATAAAAAAAGGAGGTCTTCACAACAAATTCAAAATGTTTCTATTTTCTTTTTATTTTTTATAACTTTTTATGCAATTATGGGAGTACAACTTTTTGGTCGTATGGAATTTCATTGTGTTCTCCCAGGGACTGACCCAAATAATGTTACAATTGCTGGTAAAATTTTAAAAGAAAAATTAAATATTTTATTATTTGTTGGGAGAACAAAGAGAAAATTATTTTTTTTTAATAAATTATAAATAATAATAAATAATATTTTAATTAAATAAATAATTATTAAAATGTTTTTTAAAGATCTAGCCATTCCTGACACTATGTGTTCAAAAGATGGTCAGGGATATGAATGCCCACCAACAATGGAATGCATGAAACTCTCATTAAAAGCAAATCAAATTGGTTTTAATTAAAAATAAAAAAAATTTATTTTTTATTATTTAAAGGTTTTTATGGAATGTTTAATGATTTTGGTAATTAAATACATAATTAAATTATATTTATTTTTTTATTTTTTATTAGCTTCAAGTTTATTTACAGTTTATTTGGCAGCCTCTCAAGAAGGCTGGGTTTTTGTTTTATATGATACTCTTGATACTTTTCCATATTATTTTGGTCTTTTTTATTTTATTACTTTAATATTCTTTTTGGCTTGGTTAGTTAAAGTAATTTTTATTTAATTTTTATTTTTAAATTTAAATTTAGAATGTTTTTATTGCTGTTATAACAGAAACTTTTGCTGAAATTCGTGTACAATTTAGTGAAATGTGGCAAAGTAGAGAAGTACCTCCTAATAGAAACCATGATAATATTAATCCGAATGTAAGGTTCTTTTTAGTTATAAATACTTAAAATTCCGAAAAACTAATAAAAAAGGATTAATCTTAAAATAATCTTTAAAGAGTGAAAGACTCAAATGTACTCAATTTGTAAATACCTATCTAAAAGTCAAATGTGTTGACAGAGTAGAGTAACTTACTCTATGCTCTCTAACTTATTATTAAGACATTTAATTAAAATATATTTATTTTAACGTTGGTAATGATTACTTAAACATTTTCTTTACAATTTTTAAGAAATTAAAAATTAATTTTTTAGAAATTAGAAAAAGATGAGGAAGGGGATTGGCATATTAAAGAATTTGATTCTAAATTATTAAATTTGGGTATAACAGAAAGAGGAACATTTAGACGTTTATTACTTGCTTTAATATGTTCAACAACATTCCAAACTTTTATGCTTTGTTTAGTGTAAATTAAAAAATAATTTTTAAATAAAAATAAATAAGTATTTTTATAGTGTAATAAATGCTTTAGTTAATGCATCTTTTGTTTATCAAAATAATCGTAGTGATATTTATCGAAAGAAAATTTATTTTTATATTGAAGTAATTAATTATTAAAAAATATTTTTTTTTAAATTTAGTTAATTTTTACATTAATTTTTTGTATTGAATCTTTACTTAAAATATTTGGACTTGGATGGTCTGTTTTTTGGCGTAGAGGGCAACATAGATTTGAGTTATTACTTTGTTGTGGAAGCATTTTAAATATAATTCCAAAATTTTACAAAACAAATTATTTTACTTATTTTCAAGTTTTTCGTCTTTTACGTCTTGTAAAATTATCTCCAATGCTTGAAGATTTTGTTTATAAAGTTATTTTTAAATACATAAATAAATTTTAAAAAAAAAATAAAATAATTCTTTTAGATTTTTGGTCCAGGTAAAAAACTTGGAGGACTTATTTTATTTACATTAACATTAGTAATGATAACCTCAGCAATTTCTTTACAATTATTTTGTTATGTATCAGGATTAGATAAATTTAAAGCTTTTCCTCAAGCTTTTATGTCAATGTTTCAAATAATTACACAGGCAATATTTAAAAACAATTTTTAAAAAAATATTTTTTAAAGGAAGGATGGACAGATGTTGTTGTAGAAATTTTACGTTCAACAAATGAATATTGGGTACCATTTGTAGCAATTTATTTTGTTGGTTATCATCTTTTTGTTACTTTAATTGTTTTAAGTTTATTTGTTGCTGTAATTCTTGATAATTTAGAAATGGATGAAGAACTTAAAAAAATAAAACAATTAAAAGCTAGAGAAGAGGTTTGATAATATTATTAAAAAATATTTATATTTTTTTAAAAGACAACAACAATGCGTACACAACTTCCTTGGAGATTAAGAATTTTTGAAAAATTTCCAACACGTCCACAAATGATTGAAATTAGAAAAATGTTTTGTTTTTATTTATTAAAATTAAATTATAAATATTTTTTAATTTAAGTTCTCGTGAATTTCCTTTACCTAAAATGAGAGACAGTTTTACTCGTCAATTCCTTGGCAATGTTACAACAAATTTTCTTGTTAACTCATCAAAAGGAGAAAATACTGGAGGAAATAAAGAATATAAAAATAAAATATTAAAAAATGAGAATTTAAAAAAAGAAACAAAAAATAACCTTCTTAAATTTAAAAAACTTTTTGTAAAACAAACAAATCAAAATATGACAAAGAAAGCAATTGGAAATTTAATTGAGTTAATTTTTAAAGTCTTAAAACTCTTAAAAAATATTTATTCATTTAAGTGAATCAAATAAACAACGTTCACTTCTTTCTGACACTTCTCAAAATGTTGGAGGAATTAATGCTTGGATTAGAGGGGCAATTGGTGGAGTAAATAGAAGAAGACGTGAACAAGAAAATCAACAACAAATATTTTCTTTTCAAAGACAACAAAATATTGAAAATATAAAAGAGAATGGAGATATTAAATTAATTGATACTGCACCTAAAGAAAATACAGGAATTAAATCTGGATTAGATATTATTGATATTAAAGCATTACAAAGAAAAAGAGATCAGGCAGAATTTACTAGGTTTTGCAAAACTAAATAAATAAAATTATTTAAAAAAAAAAGAAATCGAATAGAAGAGGAAATGAGAGAAAATCATCCATATTTTGATTCACCTCTTTTTATCGTTGGAAGAGATTCAACACTTAGACGATGGTGTTTGCGTATTGTTGAGGCTAAATATTGTGTTATTGATGAACAAATGAATGGATCTTTTCGTGGAAATAATATTAGAAATTCAAATAATAGAAAACCTTTTGTTTCAGTTATTTTTTAAAGAAGAAAATAAAAATATTTATTTTAATTTATAGTTACATAAATATAAACAAATTAAACAACTTTTTGGATTACTTACTTATTTAGATTGGACAATGGTTTTAATTATTTTATTTTCATGTTTTGCTATGCTTTTTGAATCCCCTTGGCCAATTTCTGGAGAAAATATGGTTTTTAGAAATAAATATTTTGAGGTGCTAATTTGTTAAGAATGAAAATATTTTTAATTTAAGGCTTGTGATTTTATTTTTGTCTTAGCAATGAGTATAGAATTAATACTTAAAATTGTTGCTAATGGACTTTTCTTTACGCCTAATGCTGTTGTACGTGATGTTGGTGGATTTGCTACTCTTTTTATTTATGGAAGTTCTTTATGGTATTTAATTTGGATGCCAGAATATGTTCAAGAAAATTCTTTAGCACAATTTTTAATGATTTGTAGAGCTATGGTTTAAAATAAATATTTTGAAATTATATTTTTTAAATATTTTAGCGTCCACTTCGTATTTATACTCTAGTTCCACATATTCGACAAGTTGTTGTTGAACTTTGTAAAGGATTTCGTGAAATTCTTTTAGTTACAATTCTTCTAATTCTTTTTATGTTTATGTTTGCAAGTTTTGGTTTACAATTTGTTGGTGGTAAATTAGCTGCTTGTAATGACCCAACAATTACTTCTAAGGCAATTGAAAATAAACTTTTTTTAAAAAACTTTTTTAGAAAAATTGTACTGGACTTTTTGAACAAAAATTATTTGTTACGAGAATGGAAGTTTTTGGAAAAGTTTTAATATTTTAATTTATTTTTTTATTATTTTATTTTTAATAGAATGATGAAAATCTTCATCCAAAAATGTTGGTTCCACGTGTTTGGTACATTTAAAAAAAATATTTTTATTTTTTAAATAAAATATTTAATAAAAAAGGACAAATCCTCGTAATTTTAATTTTGACCATATTGGTAATGCAATGCTTGCTTTATTTGAAACACTTTCATATAAGGGTTGGAATGTTATTCGTGATATTTTATGGTCTAGACAGGCAAAATAAATTATTTTCTTAGAAATTTTTTGATTTAAATTTAAAGGGTCCTTGGGCTGTTTTATTTATTCATATTTATGTATTTATTGGTTGTATGATTGGTTTAACACTTTTTGTTGACGTTGTAATTGCTAATTATATGGAGAATCGGGGTACTGCACTCTTAACTGTTGATCAAAGAAGATGGCATGATTTAAAAGCTAGGCTTAGAATGGCACAACCACTTCATGTTCCTCCACGTCCACCTGAATCTTCTAAAATTAGAAATCGGTTGAAAAATAAAAATTAAAAAGAAAATTTATTTATTAGACTTTATGAATTAACAACAAGTCGTTCGTTTAAACAATTTTATGCTATTCTCGTTGTTCTTAATTCTGCCACATTAGCAGTACCTTGGAGTGTAGAGGAAGAAGAACAACGTCGAACACTTTTATTAATATTTACTTCATTTGCTGGTATTTGTTCTTTTCTTTTTACGGTAAAAGAAAAATATTTTTTTTATTTACTTAAAAATAATTTAGATTGAAATTTTGTTAAAAAGTATTGCATTTACATTTAATGGCTTTTGGCAAAGTCGTCGTAATCGTGTAGATTTATTAATTACTTCAGTTAGTATTTTTTGGTTAATTGCCCATTTTGGTATTAGCGAAGTTGCTTTACCTATTGTTTCTTTACCACCTGCACAATTTAGAAGATTTACTTATACACTTGGTTATATTATTGGAATTTTACGTTTCTTTACTATAACTGGTAGAAAAAGTACTTTAAAAATGTTAATGCTTACTGTTTTGTGGTCTATGGTTAGAAAATTATTTTCTTTTAATACCTAATTAACAAAACACTGATCAGAAAAACTAGAGTTAACGTTAAAAAATTTAAATTAAATCTTCAATTTTTTTCTTTTTCCTATTTTTGGGGGGAGAGGCATAATTTGCCCACCCCTGGTTACTGTTACATATAGTATTTATTGTTATACCCAGGGAACTACTAATTCTTTACCCAGGATAAAACAGATCTGTTTCGAATAACCTTACAGATTAGTTTTATTATTAGTGTTCGTTCCATAATTTCCTTTAAATTTAAAATTAATTTTAAAGGTTCGTTCTGCATTTATTATAGCAGCAATGTTTCTTCTTGTTTTATTTTATGCCTATGCTGGTGTTATTCTTTTTGGAACTGTTAGATATGGTCAAGCACTTTCAAAACATGTAAATTTCCGTTCAGGAAAACAGGCATTAATGGTTTTATTTAGAAGTATTACTGGAGAGGATTGGAATGGTTCAAAAGAATTTTTGACAAAAATTATTTTTTTTTAATTAGATATAATGCACGATTGTATGCGCTCACCTCCATATTGTTATTGGGCACCTTCTTTAAGTTATTGGCAAAGTGATTGTGGTAATTATATGGCTGCAATACTTTATTTTTGTTCTTTTTATTTAATAATTGCTTATATTGTTTTAAATTTACTTGTTGCTGTTATTATGGAAAATTTTTCTCTTTTTTATTCTTCTGAAGAAGATGCTTTGTTAAGTTATGCAGATATTAGAAATTATCAACAAGTAAATAGTAGATTATTATATTTTTGTGAAAGATGAAAGAGTTTGTAGATTATTTTAAAAAATATTTTTAGGTATGGAATATGGTAGATTTAGAACAAAAACATTCTATTCCTGTGCGTAGAGTAAAATTTCTGCTTAGACTATTGAGAGGTCGATTGGAGGTTGATCTAAATAAAGACAGACTTCTTTTCAAACATATGGTACATGGAAATTAAAATTAATTTTTTATAATTTAAATTTTTAGTGTCATGAAATGGAAAGGCTAAACAATGGGGAAGATGTCTCCTTCCACGATATTTTGAGGTAAAGGAATGTTTTGTTAAAATAAGGAATTAATCTCTTTGACTTTTCCAAAATATTTTGAAAGTCTTTTTCTCATTTCTTTTCTTTTTCCTTGATTCCGAACTTTTAGTTATCTTTTATGAATTTTCTTTTAAAGTATGCTTTCCTATCGAAGTGTTGATATTCGTAAATCATTACAATTAGATGAATTAGTACAGAGAGAAGAATTAGAATATTTAATTGAAGAAGAAGTGGCAAAACAAGTAAATTAATATATTCTTTTCTATCAGTTTAATAATTTTTTAGACAATTCGTGATTGGTTAGAATCTTGTTTAATTAAAAATAAACAATTGAGAAAACAACAACAAGAAATGGCAACAGGTGATTTACTTACACAAATACGTAATACTACAACAATACAAAATAGCCAAACAAAACATTTATTATTAAAACAACAATCAACTCCTAAAAAACAAATTAAATGTGATAGAAAAGAAAGTTCTTCAACTAAAAATAGAAATTCTGAAACAATTTCTTCTTCTGTAAAGACTGAAGTTTGTTTTTGAATATTTTTAGATAAATTTTTTTAATTTTATTTTGTTTCATAAATATAAAATTCTTTTAAATAAACTCGGACCCGAAATTAAGTTTTTACACATGCCGGGTTAGTATTCGAAACCTAGATCTTTTGAGAAGGAAATATACTGGCATAATTTAGTAAGGCAAATCACCTATATTTTTTGTTTTAAAAATAAAATTATTTTAATTTTCTTTAAAAACATTTTAGGGACAACCAAATAAAGTTACTGAAAAAGTTGATAAACGACGTCGTAGCAGCAGTATACCAGAACTTGTTGAGGTGTTTACCTAATCTAATTATTTGATTAAATAATTTTATTTTAAAGGAAGCAAAACGTTTTGTTTGGGGTGGTCGATTAAAATCATTACCACGTATTAATTTTGGACGTCAAAGACAATTACAATCTAATATTTCAATAAAAGAGGAAATAATAACAGGAAATAGACAAGTAATTTAATTAAATATTTAAATTTATTTTTTAGCCTGATAGACCAACAATTTCAATAATATCAGAATTAATTGCTGGACAAATGTGTCAACAACAACAATTATTTGAACTTGCCACAAAAGATCAAAATATTTCTTTAAATAAAGAAAAACAATTAAATAATCAAAAAATTGAAGAAAATAGAAAAGTAAAAAATAAATAGCAATTTAATTAAATAATTATTTTATTTAGTCTTCTCTTTCACCACTTAGTCCATTAGATAATATTGGAGGAACACGCCTTTCACCTACAATGTTTCCAATTAAACGAGAAAAAGGAGAGGTAGAAAAGTCTGTGGCTACAGAAGAAACAGATGACCGTAGATTGTCTTTAGGTATAAAATTATATATATTTTATATCTTGTTATTAAATTAAATTAAAAATATCAGTAATTTTCTAGTGTTATATAGTGTTTATTGAAAAAGTTTATCTTTATTTCTATGATTTATATAAAATGGGATCAATTATTTTTTTTAAATATATTTAATTAATATTTCAGCTGCTTATTTACAAAAGCTTGATTCAACTAATTATTCAAATAAAAGGAGGATTCGTGGTACATTTACTCAACAACAAATAAATAGTATTAATATAGATACTGTATTAGATTGGTGGAATATTGAAAAATAAATAATTTTTTATTAAAATTATTTTTTAATTTAATTAATTTTTTACAATTTAATTATTGTTTAATATTAATTATAATCATTTTTATTTTTTAAATTTATTTCAATTTTATAAAAACTTTACATTTTAATTTTAATGAAAATAATTTGTTAAAAGAATATAGGTATATCATTAATTTAATTAACTTTTGCCAAAAAAATTTTGTTTTGTAAATTATATACATATGATAGATAACGGTTTATCATCCATAAGTTTGTGGTGCAACATAATTTTGTTGGTAAGGTGGTTGTTGTTGTTGGACATTACTTGGTGGATACTGGAATTGTTGGACATTTGGAAAGTATGCTTGGGCATTATTTGGCATATATGATGGGACTTGTTGGTATGGTGAATATGCTTGGGCATTATTTGGCACAACAAATTGCTGCTATTAATTTAATAAATATGATTATACTTATTAACCTGAGGTATTCCACCATACGGTTGTTGGCCATAAACATACATTGGATAATTTTGTGAATTATATGTTCCTAATTGAGAATTAGGAGGATAACCTCCCAATGGAAGATTTTGCATGGAATTTTGGTCTGGATATCCCAAATTTTGCTGTAATTTCATTCCTGCGTTTGGAACAGTATAACTTGGATCATATGATTGTTGTACACCTCCAACACTATTAGGAATTTCGTTCTGTTGATAAACTTGTGGTGACATTTGATTCTGATCTAGTCCATTTAGATATTGTCCAATTGTTATTTTGATGACATTAAAAATTGTTAAAATAAATAAAAAAGATAAAATATCCATTAATTTATTCCTTAAAATTTTCTAAAAATTGTTTATTATATAAATTAATAATATATATTTTGTCAACAAAAAAATTATTTATTTCGAAATATATTTAATTTTATTCTTAAATTTATTAAATGGCTTATATGAATAAAAAAAATTAGAATGAAATAAAATATTAAAGTTTTTGTGATGTGGAAATTCAATTTATTTATTAAAAAAGGCTATTCATTTACGTTATTAATAAGAGATAAATTATTGCCATTTTATTTAAATTCAATTTTAAGCAAAAAAAAAAGCTATGCAAACCTAAAACTAAAAATCTACGTTTAGAATGCAATTAAATTAGAGAAAAATAATTATTTTGAAATAAGTAATGGTAAAAAAGATTTTATTTTAAATATAGAAATTAAAATACTAATTAATTATTTTTGTTTTTTTTAAATTAATAATCTTAAATTAAGATTAAAAACTAATAAATAATAATTCAGAAATTATAATAACATTTAAAAATAATTAAAAAATATTAAAATTTTGATATTTTATTTGGAATGAATATGGAAATTTAAATTTAAAATATTTTTTTTGTTTATTTTTAAAAATGTATTATTTTTTAGAAAATAAACAAATTTTTGATTTTATTTATTTATTAATAAAATCACATCCAACATATACCTTTTACATTTTATTTTGCAACATCCTAATAAATATTTAAAGAAAATATAAATAAATAAATATTTGTTTTTACATATTTGGACAAATTTATTTTCTTTTTATTTTAATATAAATACAATCTAGTTTATTTATTTATGTTTCTTTTTTGATGATGAGAAAAAAAGAAGAATTTAAGCATTTATTTACTATAACTTTTATTTTAAAGAAATTAAATTAAATAAGTATTTTTTTAAATAATTAATGTCTAAAATTTATTTTTATTTATTTTTCTATTTAATATTTAAAATTAATAAAAATTATGTTTTTGGTCAGTGGGGTGAAATGGGAAATAGTGATGAAAGTACTTAACTTATTTTTATTTAATTTTAATTATAGTATGTAAAATATTTAATTATTTATTTATTTATTTATTTAATCTCAAAAAATCTTATAAAAATTTAAAAAAAGATTGGAATGGAATGGAAATGCCAAGCCCAGTTTTTCCATTAATTAATTCTGGTGTTAATGGATTAAATATTAAAACACAAGAGAGAAGAGTTGGATTAGCTTATGGTTAATTTAAATAAATTAATTAAATTATTTTCTTTTAAAAAGATGAATTAAATGCATTAAATATTTTAAAAAATGCAATGGAAAAACGTGCAGAGGCAAATCGAAGACTTAATGAACAATTAAAATTTTCTAGTAAACAATTAGATGAAGCTAAAGAAGCTTTAAAAATTACACGAGAAAGAATTGATGGTAATTAATTAATTAATTTTAAAATATAAAATCTTTAAAGGATTGGAAAGTAAATGTGAAATGTATGGACGTTTAAAAAAAGTTCTTAAAGATAAATTAACTGAACTTGAGGTAAATAAATAAATAAAGTGTTTTAAATATTTAATAAATTTAAAAGTATCTTATTGATGATTCAACAGCAAATATTGGACAAAAACAACAAAAACAACAAAATGATGGTTGGATGGTTAGTTAAATTTAAATATACCTATTTTTAATTTAAAATTATTTTAATTTTTAAGGATTTAGAAGTTATGAGGTAATTATTTAATATTTAATAAAATTTTAAAAATCTTTTTTTAAAAGAAAATTGAGAATTCAAAGGCAAGGTTTAGTTGATAAAATAAATGATTTGAATAACAAAAATTCTGAAAATTTTTCCTCTCAATTAAATCCTTCAGAAACATTTTTATGTAATAATAACAATATTGGAGAACAAAGAATTGGTTTAGAAACACAAATTAATCAAGCACAAAAACGTATTCAAATGCTTGAAGGAATGGAACACAAAATAAGTGTTTCTTTGTTTTTAGCTAAATTACTTTAATTTTCTTTTTTAAAATTTTATTATTTAAAAACTTTAATAATTAAAATATTTTAGTATTTTTGTAATGCTTTTTCCTAAGACTGTTTATTTAGATTAAGTATACATTTGACCAAATATTTTTTTAAATTTAATTAATAAAATTTATTTTTAAATATTATCTAAATAAAATATCAATATTTAATTCTACAAATCCATATTTACTTTTGTCAGTTTTATTAAAAAGAATATCCAAAGAAATGTTAAAACTTGTTTAATGATAATATCTAAAAAGGTATTTATAACAATAAAAATATATTTATTTATTTCCCTTTCTATATATTTACAAATTTATTAAATTGATTTTAATTTTTATATTTAAACAATTATTTAAAAAAAATTTTTTAAAAAGCTTTATTTATTTTATTTTTCAATCTCTCATGGCAAACATTTATTTTATCCTCAGAGTTTGTTATAAATATAATTTTAAATTGTTAACGAAAAACTGTTATTATTTATTATTTTTTTTTTCAATTTATTTTTAATAATTAAAAAAATATTTTTTTGAATTTTGTTAAGAATAAGAAAGCAAAACCGTTGATTATCCGTTCCATATAAATAGTGAATAAGGAGAATCAAACCTGTTATTTTTTAAATATATAGAATAACCAAAAAGCAAAAATATATTTTAGCTGAATGAATAATTAATAAATTTATTTAATTATTTATAAATAGATCTAAATGGATTCAGTAGTTTATATTTTATTGTTTCACAATTTTACTTTATTTTTGTGCTCTATAAAGAAAAAGAACAAAAAATAAAATTATATCCATTTTTTAAATAAATTTTATATTTTTTTAGAAATAATTTTAAAAAAAAGTTATAAAATAATGAAAATAATTCCTTAGTTTTAAATTAATTATTTTAAGTATTAAAAAAACTTATTTATTTAAAACTTTCCAAAACTTCTAAATTCTCTCAGAAAATATAAAGAAAAGCACCGATTATATAGTCTATTATTTTCCTCCTTTACATTTTTAATCCTTCCTCATTCCTTTTTATTTTTATTCATTGATCAAAAAATAAATTCTTTTTCACGTCAATTAATAAAATTTCTTTTTTAACTGGAACATAAAAATAAATAAACAAAAGAAATACCACACAAAATAATTATAAAAATGGTTATACATAACAAAAAAAAAACAATAAATAAATAAATAAATTTATTTTTTTTTAAATAATTATTTTCTTTTCTTTTTATATATTTGCGCAAGCTTTTCTTAAAAGTCATTAACAACAACACGTAATTTCCCTCTTTAGAAAATATATTTAATGCAACAAAAGAAATAAATATAAATCCTTTTTTTTAAATAAATAGCTAAATTATTTGCAATAAAATACTAAAAACAACTTCAAAAATTTAAATTAATTATTAAAGTAAATGTCTTTTTTGGCACAATTTTTGTCAATTATTAAATTATTTATTTTTATATTAATTATTATTTTACAATTAGAGAAAATTTGTGAGTAAGGAATTTTAATTTTTATATTTAAAAAAAATATAATGAGGAGAGATTTTATTTTTTATTTTATTTTTCTATATTTTTTGAAAATTTAAATTAGACTTTTAATTAATTAAATAATTTGATTGTAATTTGAATTTCTCTCTAAACCCTAAAAATTGATACGAATTATTTAGCATTAAATGCCCAAAACCTTTTCATTTTTAATTTTTATAATAAATAAAAATAAAGATGCTGCTTTGCCTGGACAAGTAGTAATTAAACGTTTCTCAAAAGAACAATGTAAATTTAATCCCTGTTTAAATGGTGGAAAGTGTATAGCTGGTAAAACAGCATGTGATTGCCCTTCTGGATGGATGGGAAAATATTGTCATAGTTATTTTTTATTTAAATTTTAATTAAAATAAAAATAAAGGACGTTGTAGAAATATTTATCAAAGTTGTGATCGTTGGGCAATGGAAGAAAAATGTGAACTTGTTAGAACACAAGTAATTAATTATTTAATTTAAATTTAAAATTATTTTTAGACAAACTTTTTTGATATAAATTGTGCTGTTTCTTGTAATTTATGTACATCTGATCCTTCTATTAGTATTAAATAAATTATTAATATACAATTAATTTAATAGAATTAACACCAATTCCTTTACCTCCAGCATTAGAACCAATTCAATTTATGATGGGTAAATGGTATTCTCAGGTAATTAATTTAAAAAATTTATTTGTTTTTAAATATTTATTTAATTTAGGCAACAAAGGTTAAGATTTCCAACAGATATGTTAGCCAATGAATATGAAGAAT
>ABLG01002375.1:0-15499 GCA_000172435.1 Meloidogyne hapla
GGTCACTCTAGAGGCTCCTATCGATTAATACTTTAATTCATTGTTGCAAACAACCTTTATTATTATTTAATGCTTCCAAATATACAAAATATAATTTCTGAAAATAAAATTGTTGTGTGTGTGCATGATTATATTTATTTCTCTTATTTTTCACGTCCTTCCAAATTTTTTATATTATTTGTTTGCGCGCATTGAATGTATCTAAACAAATCTAATCGAAAATCCTCTTTATCCTAAAAGCGAATAAACCGCATAACAACAATATAGAGAAAATAAATATATATTATTATTCTATTTATTTTTATATTTTTTTCTTATTTTTAGAATTTTACTAATTTTTTAAATTATGTAAATATTTTATTAAAAAATTATATTTAAAAAGTTTTTTAAATGACTCCTGCTACATCCATTCCATCTCCAAATGAAGGAATTATAACAAGAATACTTAGATTGGGAGTTAAATTTGCCCAATTAATTACTTCTCTATTTTTGGTTAATAAAAAACTAAAATTATCAAATTAAAAATATTTTCTAGACAATTTCAATGTATAATATTGGCCCATATTGGATATTTGTTGCAGCCTCTTTGGCTATTCCTATTTATGGTTATTTAAAACTAATTTCTCTAAAAAATATTTTAAAGGTCTTTTTCTTGTTTTTCGATCACCTGAACGTATTTTACACACTCACCCACTTCCTTTTGTTCGATATAAAGCTTTAGAAAGATCAAGGCGTTGGTTACGTGTTGATTTATCAATTTGTACAACAATGGTAATTAAATAAATTTAAAAAATAAATTATTGGATATTTAAGGCAATTTTATGTTTTTTACTTTCAATTATTTTATTTATTGGTTATTTAGTAGAACATACAATAAATATTTATATTTTGAGTGCAGCATCATCATCTTTACTTTTAGCTGTATTATATGGATTAAATATTTTATTAAGTGTTCGGAGTTTACAAATTGGGAAAATTAATCTTATTACAGAAAAAGTAAAAAATAAATGTTTATAATTTTTAGAAGAAAAAATTTTTTTTTTAAGAATGTATATCAACAATCTCCAAAAATATCAACAATATGGGCAAGTGCTCAAAGTCCACAACCAGTTGAGAAATTTAAAGAAAAAATTAATAAAATTAATTTTTAATAAATACTTATAGCCATCAACAACATTACCTCCAATGTCTATTAATAGCAATAATGAAAGAGAAGAAGAAAATTGGAGAGAAATTACAATTAAAGTATTTTTAAAAAAAAATAATTTTTAATCTTTTAATTAATTAAAAAAGAAAATAAAAACATTTCCTTCATCTGGAGAAGATATACAAATTATAGAAGAAGAAAATGAACATTGCCTTAGAGTAGAACAACGTCAACGTACTCCTTCTGGCGAAAATGTTGCTATGATTTTTGGAAGGAATAAAAGTTATAGACAAAAAGAAAAGAATGAAAATGGGTAAATACTTAATAGAATTATGAAAAAGATTTTTTGTTTTAAAATCTAAAAAAAATAAATTTAAAAGAGAAGAAAAATGGTTACCAGCAATTAATTATGGAAGATCTTCAACTACAAGTCCAAATTATAATGAAGATAATGAAAGAGAAGAAGAATATTCTTCTCGACCGTTTAAAGGATTAAAAAGAGAAAATAATTTCGAAATATTTTCACCTTCAACAAAAAATTATTTAAATGAAGAAAATGAAAATAATAATAATAATTTAAAGCAACGTTCACCTATTAGACGTAGGAGGCGTTATCAAACATCTTCTTCTGCCAAATCTTTTGAAGGAAGAGAAGAAAGCCCAACAGCTTCAATAAATATTGAAAGAGGTTATTTTGTCTTTTTTTAAAATTATTTTTAATAAATAATTTAAATATTTTATTAGCTAGTAGTTCACCTCCATACCAAAGTGAGCGATATTTTAGAGAAAATAAAAGAATTAAAGTTTCACCACCAAATGAATCATCTACAAGTCCTTATTGGAAACATCAAGTTACAGAACTTTAAATTAAAAAAATTTATTTAAAAATGATCTCTTTTTTTAAAATATTTCTTTAAAAATTATTTTTGTTTTTTATAAAATTTTGTTTTTGGTTAAAAATATTTTTTCCAATAATTTATTGGAAGCCTTTTAACAAATATATTTATTTAATCCCCGCGCACACATTAAAATCCTTTAATGCTTCCTTTTTGGCATTTATCTTTTCTTATTGAAAAAATGAGAGAGATAAAACAAAAAAAATATTTTTATATTTAAATAAAGTCTGTCACTATACAAAATGTTTATATAAAATTATGATAAATATTTAATATTCAATAGCAAAGAAATTTATTTTTTAAAAACATTATTACCTATATATTTATTTAAATATTTTAAAATAAAAGATTAAATTAATTTTCTTAAAAATTTATTAAAATAAATATTTTGTAATTAATTTAACTTTAAAAAACACTCTCTTTAATTTGTTTTTCCCTCAATGTAAAAATATCTCTCTTTTGCTAATCAATCTTGCCAACGTGCGAAATTATGCCTTCTTTTATTATTAATCTTATTTTATTCCAAAAATCAAAATTTGTCATTATTTATTTTAAAATGATTTTAGCAATTGTAAAAATGAAAAATAAATTTTTTAATTTTTATTTCATAATTTAAATTAATATTTCTTTAAATTTTAATTGTTATCCTACTACATAATTTATTTTCTAAAATTAATAAAAAAAATTAAACTTTTAAGAAAATTTAAGAAAAATGTCAGTAAATACAACAGATAAACCACCTTCTTCCCCATTAATTAAACCACAACAATCACCATCCCCTACCCCTAGTGGCAAAAATATTAAACGTTTTCGAGCTGCTCATGCAAGTTTTCGTCTTAGAATGGTAATTTTTAAGTTCTAAAGTTTTTATAAAATTTTTAAAAGCTTCATGAACAAAATGCACCAGTGCGGAAAATAGAACCGGTAAGTTGGCAAATTTATGTTTATTTTAAGACTTTGATTAATAAAAAGCAAAACCAACGATTTAAAATAAATATAAATTAAAAATATTGGTGTAAAGGCAAATAGTCGAGAACTTCAAGTAATCTGAAGTCTTACGTAAAATAGAATGTACGTTATGTAGAATACTGACATTATTTTTTAATCAAATTTAATTTTTTATTCTTCAAAAATTAAAGAAAAATTTTCTCGTGTCTAATTAAAGAAAAATAAATAAAGGTAAAGATGACAGAGAGTCTCTCTCTCACAAATATTCTCCTTTAATAAAAAGTCCTCCTAAAAGTTAATCCTTTCACTCTCATACTTAATTTAAACCAAAATATCTCCCTTTCATCGTGATACGACGATACCAAGGAAACTAAATAAAAAATATATTTGTATATGTCTGTCTCCTCCTTCCGGATAATCGGAAAGAGAAAATAATATTGCAAAGGTATTTATTTAAATAAAATAATAAATAAATGAATATTTTATTTAAAAATAAAGTTTGACAGAAACAATTATTTTTTGATAAATTATTGAATTTTGACAACAATTAAAACAAATACAAGAAAAAAGAAGCCTCTGGACGACAAAATTTTTGTGTCCTCAGCTTCAAATCTATATAAATTATTTATGTCAGTTAATGAAGGACCGTGAATTGCGTTTTGTTGCTGCATCAAAGCACAGTCGTTTACATCCTATAAGAACATTAAAAAGTGTTCCATCATCTCCTATTGAAAAAGAATTAGATAACAAGTCACCTTTTGATTTACGTCGAGTACTTAGTGGAGGGTTGGAAATTTTAAAAGAATTTTTAATTTTATTTTTTAATATTTTTTAAGTCAAAGAACCTCAAATATTCGATTTGCTTCAAATCGTTCTTCATATCAATACACGGCGCCCTTTCAATATCAACAATATTATCCCAATCAACATAATCAGTTAGTACCCCCACATACAGCACCACCAGCATTTCATTCGTATTCAACATTAGGTGTTGATATTGCTGTTGAGGCTTTACGCCGTAGACAGCGGTATGTGCCAAAAGGCAGTTAAATCTTAATATGCAATTTTTAAAGAATTTATCGAACAAGCTCAACCGGTGCACCATTCCCTGCAGCTATACCTTTAAATAATTCTACACCTTTCCATCCTCTTTCACAAAGAAAACGCTTCCTTTCTGCCTCCTGTGTTGATCAACGTCTTATTGAGCGTCCACAAAGAGCTCTAACTTTTGCAATGGGGCATTGGGATACTTTAAGGGCGCATCTAAAAACGCCAAAGCATTCGACTGCGTCAAGTCTAGGTCCTCCTACAGCAAATAATCAACAATGTTTGGGGGTAAGTTTTTGTTTAGATGATTAATGAATAAATGGGAATAATTTAAATTATTTTCTTTACTATGAAATAATCATCTTTTAGTATTCGGACACCCAAAATCATTTAGATCAATTAAGGCTGTTGAGGAGGAACAAACAGTAAAAAGTGAAAGAAATTAAAATATTATTTTTTTAATAGTTTGAAAAGTTAGTGCCAAAAGGCAGTATTGCTTCAACTTTTTCATGCCCCGCACAAGCAGTTACAATTGCCACAACAGGACTAACTGGCACAATAATAGCTGTTAACCTTTTAATATATTTTTTAATTAAAAATTATTTTTAAGACACAAGGAGGAGGGCAATCCGGTGGCCTTTCAGCCAGTCCAGCAGTGACTTCTTCACCTTCTCAACAATTACAGCATCCATTCCCCGCACCCAAAAGCAAATTTAAAATGGCACACGAATCCTTTAGGGCCCGAATGCTGCAGGAAATGCAGGATCAGGAGGCCGTGAGTTTATATGAGAAAATCCTTTAAAAATTCTAATAAATAAAAAATATCCTCTATTTTCTATCCATCGAGTAACTTTATCCATAAATAAATAAAAGATAATTTATGTAAATTGCATGAGTACATTAAATAAATGTAAATTAGTAAGAAAATAATTATTAAAATTATTTGTATTTGCTATAAAGAAGGATGATAATAATGAGTCTAGTTAATTTCAAGGCAATATTATTTTAAAAAAATATTTTTAAATGGTCAAGTCTTTGGTTTTGCTTTTTTCAATACTTCTTATTTTATAAAAAATATTTAAAAAAATTAGGTGTTCATGACAAAGAAGAGGACTGCTGACAGCAAATCGAGCGAATTTAAGGGCGGTGAGCTTCATTCTTCTTCTCCTTCTCCTCCTTCCAATTTTCAGCTACCTAACCAACAAACTAATAAAAATACAATTGACTCAGGCGATTTCAACAAGTACACGGCGCAGAGCTACACCATCCGGAATGGAGTGGAAATTTTTGGCGGTATGTTATTAAATTTTTTTTTGAGAAATAATCCCTTAATTAATAAATCCATATTCACCTTTAAATATTTTTAAAAAATTATTTTTTTTACTTCCATTTACCTCAAAATCAATTAATTTTTACTTTTAAAAAACAATATTTTTTAATGTTCATTCATATTTAAAAAAAGAAAAATAAAGTGTGTAATTATTAGTGTGGAATTTGGAAAAAACAAAAATAATTGTATAGGTGGGAATTGAATAAAAGTTGGGAAAATAAAAACAAAAATGACAAGTTGCAATAAAACAAAAATAAAATAAAAAGTAAATAGTATTTAAGTAAATAATAAAGTAATAATAAAAAGTATTTAATTTAAATAATTCTCTCTAAAAAATAATTATCTATTTAAATATTTATAAATAAATTGTTTTTGAATAATATTTATTTTTTAAGATATCTTTTTCTTTTTTTTTTTCATTTTATTTCTTAAAAATGTAATGTAGCGAAAATTCAATTTTATATTAAAACCTCTCCTACAATCTTTTTTTTTAAATTTTATTTTTTCTTTTTGAGAGTAAAAAACTTAAAAAATAGGTAATTTATATATTTTTTAAATTGTTTATTTTTGATCCATAAAATTTATTTATTTTTATTTTAATATTTTTTTTTTAAATTTTTTTAAAATTATTATTTAATTATTATTTATTTTTTCAACATTTTTCAATGATATTTTAAATGGCAATAGAAAGGCCAAGAGTTAGAGTTGAAAATTTTCGTCATTTTTACCCACGTTTAAAACAACAAAATATTAATAGAAGAGACAACTTAAATAAATCATTTACTTGTAAATATTATAATGTTTATGATAATTATGATGAAGGTAAATTTAAAAATTATTTTTATAAAAATTTATTTTTACAAAAATAAATTACTAATCACCCCAGAAATAAAAAACTGAAAAGGCTCTGTTTAATTCATATTATTTTGTCATTAATTCTCCAAAAATCGTAAAATATAAATTTTGGGAGAATTAGAGTTTTTGTCCCTTTCTATTTAAAATTTATGTTTATCCAACACCAATTTTTCAAAAATTTTCATTTTCTACAATTACAATATTTATATTTTAATTAAAAATATTTTTCTTATAAAAATTTATTACGATTATATTTTTTCTCAAAATATTTCTTTTTATTATAAAAACCATCAAAAAAATTTTTGAGTAAAATAATCCACGACCAACAAAAAATAGGAAGTAAGGGAACAAAGGGATTTAAATATTAGAAACATTTTTGACAAATTTTCTTGCAAAAAAAGACTTCCAAAATATCCTAAATTGTCTTATTTGTTTTGATTTTTTGAGTTACATAAATATTAAAATAAATTAGACATAAATAAATATTTATTTTAGTTTCAGAATTTAATAAATAAAAAGATTAAAGAAATAAAATATTTTTTAAGAATATTTTTTCAATCTTTTGTTTTTTTAAATTTTTAAACGAGACATCCGTTCTTTACCTTTTTCTGTTCTTCTAAATATTGTTTTTTTTGTTTTATTCTAGTTATTTATATTTTTAAATTAATAATTTATAAAATATATTTTACACTATTTTAAACAAAAAAAAAACTTAAACTTTTATTCCTCACACATTGCAAAATAAAAATATTAATAAAATAAATCTAAACATCTGTTGCCACAATTTTTTTTCTTAAAAAATATTTTTAAAATTATTTTTTAAAATTAAATTATTTTTAATTTTCTTTCTATTTTTTAATTATTTTTTAATCCTCTAAATAATTTTTTTTTAAAAACCCTTTACTTTTTTAACCACAAGTTCCACTTTTCTAAAATAAAAGCCACAAAAATAATGCCAATAAATATGGCAAATAATCAATCATTTGTCTAAAAATATTTTTTATAAATTTTTATTATTATTTATTTATTTAATATATTTTCCAAAATAAATAAAAAGAATTTTTTATATAAAACTATAATCTTTATTTAAATATTTTTTTATTTCGGAATTATTTTGGTATTACTTCTTTTACTAATGTCTTAGGCCTTAAATTAAAACTTTTTGTAAATATTTTAGATAAGAAAGCCATACCAAAATCTTTTAAAAAAATATATTTTTTTTAACTCTTTTTTACATTTTAAAATTATTTTTAAAAAATCTAAACTATTTTTCCAAAATTTAAGAAAATATTCTTTTACTCTTATTTAATTGTTTTTATTATTTTCTAAACTCTTCTTTAATAAATTTAAAAATTCGTAAAATGCTTCATTCTGCTCCCGGATCGCGTGCAGATTCACCAACACGCGATTTAATTTCAACTGCAGCAGCAGCTTATCTTCTTAGCAGACGACGATCAGGGTTGGGCGAGAAAATTATAAAACAAAATATTAATTTTAAAAGGTATTTTATCGAGTAAATTTTATAAAAACAATTTTCTTAAAAAAAATATCGCCCAACTCTGGTCGATCGAGTTGGCCACAACATCAAATTCTTCATTCTCGTCGCCCTTCATTATTTCCACAATCAACATCTCCTTATTATCCTCCCCCTCCTTCTTTGGGTCATAGACGTTCAATTAGAGAAGCTTTAGAACAAATAGAATCTGGTCAATTAATTCCTCCCTCAAGGCGGCAATCACTTTTAGCAGCATATTCACCAGCAGGAAGTGCAACATTGAGCCCTTTATTGGGTGCTAGGGGAGGAGCTGTTTCTACTTTAGCTCCTTCTCCAGTTGGAGAAAAATTTTCTTTTGAAAATGAAAATCAAATTGAAATTATTGATAGAAATAATGTGAATGGAAAGATTACAATAATAACAGGTAAAAAAGAAAAATTAAAAAGACTTGTAACCTAAAAAATATTTAATTAATTATTTTATTAATATGAAACCCTCCCATATAAACCCTCCAAAATAAATCCTTCTAAATTATGGTTTTTAATTTTGATTTTTAATTCCTAGTTTAAAAAATTATAAAAATATTTTATATTTTTATTTTTATTAATCAAATCCAAATAACCTTTAAAAAATAAAAATTCAAAAAATATTTCGCAATTCTAAATCCGTCAAAATCAAATGACAACTCATTTGTTTATTTAATTAAATCATCATCCCTTTTTATTTCATAATTGAGTAGAGAGTTTTTTCTTTTACAAAAAAATTAAAAATCTCGAAAAGAAAAAAACTTTATTTATTTTTTAAAATTTTTCTCTCTTTCATTAAAATAAAACTAAAACAAAACGCTTATGAATAATTATCAAGTAAATGTAAAAGCTGTTCAAACTTTTATCTTTTTTATGGCAAGAGGGATAATTTGGATAGGGGTTTTAATGAAGAATTTTTTTTTAAAAAGAGATATGTGGCTTTTTTGAAATAAATGAATAATAACTAGTTTGGGTTGAAGCATTTAATTTCTCTAGTCAGTTAATTAAAATCATTTAATATTCCCCAAAAAATCCTTAAATTAATTTTAATATTTATTTAATCAATATAAATCAGTGAAGAAAAAGATTTCAAAAAGGATTTAATAAGAGAAGTAAGACTAATTTTAAATAAAATATTTAAAATTTAATTTAAAGAATGTCTTTGCAAAAACAATTGTTTTTGTTTGTTTTTCTTCTACCCATTCTATTTTCTCTTATAGAGGGAGTAAACGATAATAAGAATAAAAATGAAACAAAAGATGAAACAACCACAACAATAACTACAAAAGTAACACAAATTACAACTGGAGGTTATGATGATAAAGAAACGGCAGATTATGGAGCTTTGGCTGCAGAATTGGCAGAACTTGCTGATGAGGAAAATAAATTAAATAAAAAGAAGGAGGATTTGAGTTCTGTGGATTTGAAGAAGGAGGATTTGAAATCAGAAAATCCTTCTAATTTGAAAGATAAAAGCATAAATTATGTGGGAGGAAATAAGGGAGAATTTGAGAAAGGAACTGTTAATAAATATGGTGATGATAATTTTAAGGAAGATGTAAAATTGGATGAGGAGGATGATAGTGGATTAAGTACAGAGAGTTCAAGTTCAGAAGGAGGAAAAAATTCGGATGAAGATAATTGGGCAGGATTGCAAGGAACTAAGCCACACAATGAGGGTTGGCCTAGACGAAGAATTGAAAAGGAAGAAGATAAAAAAGAAGTTGATAAAGAAGATGAAGAGGAAGATGAGGAAGAAGAAAGAGAACAAAATCCAAAACATGATTATCCCAAACATGATGAAGGCAGAAAGAAAAGAAAATACAAAAATAATCGAAAAGATGAAAGTGATGAAGATCTAGATGATCAAATACCTAAAAGTTTACGTAAATTACTCAAACAATTAGCAGCTAATGGAAAGAATCCATTAATTATACCGTTAATTATAAATAATAACAATATTTTACCGAATGGAAGAGAAGAAGATGATGATGAAGAAGAAGGATATAAACGAGGAAAACATGGAAAGCATGAAGGTAGAAATGAAAGACTTGGTAAACCACCATTAGATTGGTATAATCCACATAATTTTCAATCTCCATTCTTCCCACCTCCAATGTTTCCACCGCAAATGTTTCCGCCGATCTTCCCTCAGCAGCAACCACCACAGCTTGGTTCTTCGTTTGGCGTCTCCGGTCCTCTTGGAGGGCAACAACAATTTGGATTAAATCAATTAGGAGGAGTACCACCTTCTGGAAATCCTCCAACCTTCACAAATCCATTCGGCCCCCCAAATCAATTCGGCCCCCCACCCACACAACAAAATGGTCCTTTTGGTCAACCTAATCAAATCCCCTATTTAAACAACAAAATTAATCAACCTTCACATTTTGGACCACCAAATCAATTCCCTCCTTCTCCTCAACAACAACCAAATCAAATCAATCCACAAGGAATAAATGGTGATGGAGCTTTGAAAAAAACGAATTAAAGGGAATAAATAAAACAAGAAATTTCAATTGAAATAAGAGAATTATTAAAAAATAATGTGATTAATATTTAAACAATGTAATAAATAAAATAAATATTTTGTCGAAATAATATTAACAAATTTGAATTTTTATTAGATATAAACACATTTATTTATATTTGCATCTTCAAAAGTTATTATCAAATATTTGCTAAAGTATTTGATGCTTGCTTTATTTTTTAATTTTAATTTAAAAATTATTCTAAAGCCATTAAAAATCCCCCAATTTAATTTATTTTTTGAAATTTGAAAAACCAAAATAAATAAAATTTTAATTAAAAAATCCCAAAGAATTAATTTCAAATTTTTAAAATTTTTCTCTTCTTTTCTTCAATAAATTAACGTTTCTTTTTATCCTTCTCCATTGGATCAAAATAAAATTTATTGTCAACATATTTATTATAACCATAATATTTAGAACCTCCAAAGTCAAAATTAGGTATATAATCATTTATTTCTTAAAATATTTTTAATTAGATATTTTTTAATTATTTTTTATTAAAAAAGGAAAAATTCCTTAAAATTTTATTTATTTATTATTTAATTTTAATTTTTTCTATTTCTTAATCATAAAAATTTTTTTCAAAAAATACTAACTTAAATCTTCCCATTTTTGTTGTGAATATTGTTTGGATTGATATAAGTTATCATAATTATTATTCATTCCAAAAATATTTTCTTTTTCCATTCCATATCCAAAATCATTTAAATAATTATTAAATGGAAAGTTTTCTTTTAAATATGGTTGTTTAATAAATTCATTTTCCTGATAAAATCCAAAATCCAAAAAAGTTTTATCATTTGGTAAAGGATTTTGTTGATTAAATCCGAAGGTTAATGGATCATTATTTAATCCTTTTTAAAAGAAATTTAAATGATTTAAGAGAAATTTTTTAGTTAATTTTCTTCGAAAATTATAATATTTTTGTTTATTAATTCATTATTAATTAGAATTAAAAACTTTTCCATTCTATCTGAGGTTTATTCCTATTTTGTTTTCCTTTATAGTGAACCCCAGAAAAATTCTTTTTCAGACCCCAATTCAAGAAATTCTAAACTAATTATTAATAGAATAAATTAACCTTCATCTAAATTAAATAAATTAAAATCAGAATTATGAGAAATTTGTTGAGGTTGTTCATAACCATAATTATTATATCCATTAATTGTCGTTGAATATTATTTTCTTCATTTTCTTTAAATCCAAAAAATTGTTTTTTATCATTTTGTTGTTTTTTATATTTATCATTAAATTCACCATCAGATATAAAGATTTCTCTTTCCTTTTTTTCAATTCCAATTTTATTTTCTTTTTTGGTTTCTTTTTCAATTTCTTTAAGTTTTTCAATTTCTTCTCTTTCTTTTACCTATTTAAAAAAATATTTTTTCTAATTTTCTAAATTTTTTACATCATCTAATTTTTTCAATTTATTATCAACAACCTCATCATCTGGTAAAGATTCATCACTAACATAACTTTCTCTCATTCTTCCATTTCTTCTATTCATTCTTTCTAAATTCTCCAAATCTTCCTCATTCACATCCAACCTTTCCTTCTCAATTTTATTATCCTTACCAATTTGTTGATTTTGGCCTTTATTCATATTAAAATTCATTAAATTCAATTCATTGTTCATCTTATTATTTTCATTTCCATTATTTACTTCATTTTCTTTAAATTTCTCATCCCTATTCTCCATTGCATTTCCTTCCTCTTCTTCATCCATTTTATTTATCTCAAATTTTTCTTCCATATTTTTCTCTTTTTCATTCCCCTCATTAACTTTGTTTATTTCTTTCATTCTGAGATTTCCATTCACCTTCTTTTGAACATTTCCTTCCTCTTCTTCATCATCCATTCCATTTAAATTCATCTTCTCTTCAACAATTTCTTTCTCGTCTTCCTCTTCATTATTTTTCTTATTATGTAATTCCTCTTTAACTTTTCCTTCTGAAGTTCCTTTTCTCTGTAAATCTAAATTTTCTTCTAAATTCTCTTCTTCGTTTAATTTATTATTTTTATCTTCTTCAATTAATTCATTCAATCCCATTCTTCCTCCATTTATTTAATAAATTAATAATTTTGTTGTTACCGAAAGAGGCTGGGCCCGTCCCCTAAGACACAACAAATATACTTCAACTTCATAAGATTTATTTAGCAAATAAATATATAATTAAGTTTGAAATCAACATAGGTGGAAAACATAACAGATGGTAAAAGCTAGCTAGAATCATTATTAACTGACTGATCTCAAAGCCTAGTTGGGAAAAGCATTATATATGTGGGTGTGTATAATGTTATCTGATTGTCAATTGTGTGGGATAGGGAAAGTAAATATAGAAATAATATGTAATATTTGGAAATAGGGACTAATAATATTTAATATATCTTACAATATTTAATATATCTTACACCTCCCCTCCCCATGAAAATGGTCCCCCATTTTAGTCCCCCATTCAAGCAAGTGTTTGTTGTTTGTCTTTGAAGTCTGCTTTGATGGTTTCTTTTTCGAAGATTTGCTTTTGATGCTTTTGAAGATACTTTTATTTCTTTTTGATGTTTCCTTTTATTTAAATTTGTGAGCTAGATGATCAGTCTTCGACTGTCACCGCTCCAATTGCTAATTTTATTGTCTTGAAGATTAACTTTTTATTGATTTGATGTTTACTTTTTGATGATTTTTTTTTTTTTTTTTTTTTTTTTTGTTGATGATAACTTTTGAAGATTTGCTTTTTTTTTTGAAAGATGCTGCCAAGCTTGAATGGTCCCCGAAAAAGGAATTTTGTGTGTGTCAGGGGAGAGGTGTAATGTATATTCTGATTGGAAGAGATGAAAATATGATTAAATAATTAAATAAAATGTAATTGGATATTTGGGACAAAAAATATAGGAAAAATTGGTAATTGTTATTGTATCAAAGGAGTATTAAAAATGATTAAAATATAAATGGTGGTAATTGTTTAAAAGTTAAATTCGATCAAAAAATGATTTAAAACGCATATGTATCAAAATATTAAAAATACTTGAATATCTAAATCATGTGATATAAAAAATCATAAAAAATAAAAAGAATATCAACGAAATATAAGTATTGTGAGAAAATTGTGTGAGAAATTTAAAAATATCAAGTTAACATATATAGGTATGAATTGAGAAATTTAATGAGGCATTGAATATGACAATATTTTAATTGTTTTAAAACATGTTGTGTTAAAGGAGTAAAATATTAAAATAAAATTAAATTAAAAAAATAACAAATTATTGAAAATGTCCAAATTGGGTAAACAGAAAACTATGTGTATAGTGAGAGTATTTGAAAAATTTTGGGAAAAAGGAAAAATAAGTTTGTATAAAAAATATTTGAGTATTCAAAATTAAAATTAAGAGGATTAACAAAATATAAATTAAAAAATATAAAACAAATTTTATTTAAAAATATACTTCATTGATGCAGGAATGTTGGCACTAGTGCTCCCTTTCTTTTTCATCAGTTCCATCTTCCACTACGGTTCCATGTATTGCGTTGTCTTTTTGCTGGTGCATTGTTTTCTGGGCAGTCTGCTTGAATTGATTGGTGGCCGGGTTGTTTGCATCTATGACTTCATTCTCATCTCCTATGGTGTCTAACTCTTCTCGTGTCTCAGGTTCTTCCGTTATTTCCTCTACTTTTTCTTCACTTCTTTTATGTGTATGACCTGGCATGTTATTAATTTCTTCAGCGTTTGCCTCTTCCAGTGCATTACTCTCGTCTTCTGGAAGAGCTGGAAGAGTACTTGCTGGTCCGGGAAGCATGAAGCATTTCTTTAGTTGGTTAATATGTACTCTTCTTGGATTACTTTGAGGACTTGTGCATGACGTTATTGTTGCGTGATTTTCATTTATTTCTATTACCCGAAAAATTCCTTTCCACGGTAAGTGAAATTTCTTAGAGGACCCTACTTTCCCTGCATAATTTCTTAACAATACTTTATCACCTACCGCTATACTTGGTTCTCTTACAAAACGATCATATTGAGTTTTCATTTTTAATTGTGCTTTTTCATTCTCTTCTGCCGCGCACTCCCACGCCTTTCGCAGAGAGCTTACCAACATTTGTTTAAATTCCATACTGTCTGTTAAAGCTACCGGATCTTTTGATTTTGGGTCTAGTATTTGATCGACACAAAAGATCGGGTCTCTACCAAACATTAAAAAGAAAGGAGTTTCTTTGGTGGAATCGTGTGTTGAAGTGTTGTAACAAAAATTAGCCATTTCGATATATTCATCAAAATCTGGCATGTCTTTTGTAATATATTTTGCTAAAATGTTGTGAAACGTCCTAAAAGTTCTTTCGGTAATGGCATTGCCCTGCGACCAATGCGGGGTCGCATACCTTTGATTTATGTATAACAGGGTGCAGAGTTCTCGAAAGAACTCACTCGTAAACGATGTAGCCTGATCTGTTACCAGTTCAGTACATCCTCCATATTTCAAATAACAATTCGTCAAAAATGCCTTGGCTATCGTCCTTGCCTTGGCGTCGGGAAGGGGAACTGAGATAACATATTTAGTAAACCAGCAAACTATATTTAGTAAATATTTATTCCCTCTAATTGTTAATGGAAAGGGTCCGGCCAAGTCTAATCCCACTTTTGCAAAGTGTGTTTACCGGTACTGATTTCATCTCAGCTCTGTAAGCTGGAGAAGGATTATGTCTGAGTTGGCAAGTTATGCAAAGCCTGACCCAGGACATTATGTCCCTTCTCATCATTGGCCAAAAGTATTTTCCGCTACATTTCTTAAGGGTCTTATTGACGTTCATGTGTCCCCCTCCTAGTGGTGAGTTGTGAAATGATTCGAAAATCAGACTTCGGAGAGAAATAGGTACGAAAATTCTGGGCTTTACATTTTGAGGTTTAAAATATAAAATATCTGAATTTATACACAAATTCACTGACAGTGATGTCATTTGGTCTTTTTCATTTTCGTCGAAGTCTTCAGGAAATTCACCAGTTCTAATGAAGCGAATAAATGCAGCTATTTCAGGGTCATCTTTCTGTTCTTGTATTAAATCTACCTTGTATGAATCACCTTCAGCATGCCTTAAAGTTAAAGTATTTACAAAGGGGTCCAGCACTACTCTTGATTCCATTGTTATTGCTAAGCAAACAGGGAACTTCAACAATGTCTTCCATTTCTGGTAGATTTTGAATTTCTTGTATTGGAACATCTTCGAAGTCTCTTG
>ABLG01002374.1:0-15500 GCA_000172435.1 Meloidogyne hapla
ATTCAAGATGTTCAATAGAATGTATAAAATATATAAGAATTGTCAGATTATAAGAAATAAGAAATGTGATATCTTATTATTTTAGAATTTTCATTTATACAATTATATTTTATTAAATTTTTTTAAAATATTTATTATAAAATAATAGAATAAATATATAAATATAAGTTTGATAACTGTATTCAAGATGTTCAATAGAATGTATAAAATATATAAGAATTGTCAGATTATAAGAAATAAGAAATGTGATATCTTATTATTTTAGAATTTTCATTTATACAATTATATTTTATTAAATTTTTTTAAAATATTTATTATAAAATAATAGAATAAATATATAAATATAAGTTTGATAACTGTATTCAAGATGTTCAATAGAATGTATAAAATATATAAGAATTGTCAGATTATAAGAAATAAGAAATGTGATATCTTATTATTTTAGAATTTTCATTTATACAATTATATTTTATTAAATTTTTTTAAAATATTTATTATAAAATAATAGAATAAATATATAAATATAAGTTTGATAACTGTAAGTAGTATATACTCCATTTTTAAAACATTTTTTTAATTTTGTTGTAAAAACGTTTTAAAAATGGAGCAAACTAAATTTTACAACCAAAACATTTTGGTCAATTGTAAAAATTAAATTTAAAAAGAAAAAGAAAGTAATTACAATTAATTTAAATTTATAAAATTTTTAAATAAAATAAAAAAATTTTTTATAAATTTATTTTAAAAGATTTTAGAAATTAAATAATTTTAAAAGAGAAATAAAATTGTAAAAGATTTATTATGTAATAAAAATAAATTTAAATTCAATAAAATTTTAAAAATTTTTTTCAATAAAATTTCAAATGTGTAACATAAATTTTCAAATAAATTTTTCTAAATTATATTAAAAATTAAAAAAATAAAAATAGAAATAGAAATAAAAAGGAACTTAAGTAAAAGAGAATATAAAAGTAAGTAGTAAAAAACAGGTTTTTTATTAAATAATAATCGTAAAGTAAAAAAGTAAAAAAATGACTAAAAATAGTGTAAAAAAGTTAACTAAAGAATGAAATAATTATTTTAAAATGCGCAACATTTTTTGCGCTTTATCGGAGCAATCAAAAATTGAACAAAATAAAAAATAAAGTAATTACTTGCTAAAAAGAAAAACAAGAAATAAGCGTAAAAAAACAAAAAATAATTATATTTCAATCAGAAAGTAGAAAAAATAAAAAAGAATTTTTTACAAAGCAAAAAATTTTTAAAGTTAAAAATAATTTTTGGAATAAAATAAAAATAATTGGAATAAAAA
Organism: Meloidogyne hapla; assembly: GCA_000172435.1. Classification (NCBI taxonomy): domain Eukaryota; kingdom Metazoa; phylum Nematoda; class Chromadorea; order Rhabditida; family Meloidogynidae; genus Meloidogyne; species Meloidogyne hapla. The sequence goes on from ABLG01002374.1 coordinate 1,313, forward strand.
ATAAAAAGTCTAAATAAAGAAATAATTACTCAAATAATTAAGAAAAAAATAAAAATTTTGCGTATATAAGTAAGTTCCCCATCCCTTATACTAAGTTAAGCCCTTGATCGGATGATTTGTCTTTACATTATTATATCTCTGCTAATTGTTAAATAGTTTGCTTAGAATAAAAATATCTATCACATTTGTTGCTTAAACAAAATAGAATTTTCTCTCCAAATTTAAATGAAGTACGCTAATTTAATGTTCAGAAAATCAGAACATTCCTACTTTAACATAAATTTTTCATATTAATTTCTATTTTTATTAGTAATTCTGTCTAGAAAAATGATAACACCAACTCTAGCTTCGCTATTATTTACATTTGAATGTAAAAGCCAATTAGCTGACGATAAATTTAAATTTCTTCAAAGTTTTTACAGCAATTCTGAGAATAACATAACTAATAACTTTACTCAGCACATTTGTGCAATGAAAAATTACAACAAAAGCGCATATTCACTCAGTCTAGAAATTGAGGAGATTTTAAAAGAAGCTTTAAATATTGCACAAGAAAATATGTTTCATCACCAAAATTGTAAATACGGAAATAAACTAAATGATTGCCTTGAAGAAATACATAAAATGATGAATAATGAAACAGAAAAACTAAAGAAAGAACAATGTGAATTAGACAAATTTATTGAATATACTGCTAAAAGAATTAACGAGGAAAAATTAAAATGGATATAAAAATATTTTCGCAATATTAAGGAAAAATTAAAATGGATATAAAAATATTTTCGCAATATTAAGGAAAAATTAAAACAATAAAAAATTTTCATTAGTAACTAAAATATAATGTTTTAAATAATTCTTTGTTTATTTCTAAAATATTTTTATTTAATTTTAGATGAAATTAAAATTATTTTAATATTTATTTAATTTATAGTGGCTACTTTTGTATTTCATTTAGAAATTTAAATAATGATATTTTTAATGAAAATAATTTATCTGAATATTTAAATTTTTCTAAAAATTAAAAAAGTTTTTTAAATTATAAGATGGGTATTCTTGAAATTGAAACTTTTCCAAATTTTCCTGTAGAAATGCAAGCATATGCTGCTGGACTTGCTGAAGGTTTTTAAAAATAATTTTTAATTTAATCAATTTATATTTATGTTTATTAACAAAAATACAAATTCAATATTATTATTTAAATACTGTTAGCCAATTATGCAAAAATGCATTTAAATATTGTTTAAAATTATTTATTTATTTAAATTCTAATTTAGAATGGATTGAATAACAAGCAAATAAATATTTCTTTTAAAAATTAATTTTTAAAAGGTTATCTCCAACAGATTCATATTGGAGGCATGTTAATTTAGTAATTATAAATCTGATTAAAATATCTACATATAAATCATGTTTTTAGACATATACATAAAGGTTATGGCCCAGAAAAACTTTTTTATTTATCAAGAGTTAGAATTGCAATTACGTCTATTTTATTAATTTTTTCTAATCCCTGGAGACTTTTTGTGATTTTAGATAGTGTTTTTAAAACCCTAAAAATAATTATACTTCAAATAATCATTGTTCTAGATTTGTTAAAGTCTTGAAGGAAATAAAGACATGTTTGTATAATATTTATTAAAATAAAATTAATTAAAAGATTAATATATCATGTAATAATGTTTGGATATAATTCAATAAATAGAATGTTAAAATTACACAAATTTGCTTATGGTCGATATTTTTAAATAATTAATATAATAAATTAATTAAAGATCCAAAAGAATTACCATGCCATACAATTTCAATTTTTAGCATCCAGGCTCGTTAACTTCTCAAAACGCTTTTATGGATTGTTGATTTATAATAAAAAATGTTGGAAATTCAAGTTGAAAAAATTAAATTTGGATTATTTATTGTAAAAATTAGGGAAATTATCAGGCTTATTTCTAATCCCTATACTATAATTGGACTAAATATGTTTAATTAATTTTGTATGTGATTTTTAGGCTATTTTTGAAACAACATCTGGACTTTCGATCAATCTATTTATTCAAATGCCTAAAAATGATGTATTGTGAATACATGAATGTTAAAAAATAAATTTAGTAACGTTTAAAAGATCTATAAACTTATGTTTAAAATTTTAGTGGTGCAATAGTAAGCAGAGATAGACGCGATTTTTTAAAAAATATAAAATTATTATATTAATAATTGTTGAAGAAAATTTTGTTTTAACATGAATACCTAATAACTAAATTTTAAATTTTTATTACAGCTTTTAGATGAGCAAACATATTAGAAATTTTGGAGAATATACTGCAAAACATTTTTTATAGAAGATGCATCAGAGACTATAAACAGTCCAAGATTCAAAATTGGTCTTTTCAGGTATAATATAAATTTTGGTTTACTTCATATTTTTAGAAATGTATTCACAGTTACGAATATTGATGATGCTCCGGAAGGGAGCGACCAGCTTTTAGAAGATTTGATTGATTACTTCATTGCAAAGGCAGACAAGTCGACAGGTGCAAAGGCAGAAAAATGCTCTATAATTATAAGAAGCGCGATTCTTGAGAAACCCATTCAAATTCCCTACCGTGGACTAGCTCAAAACACTCCACAAGTTGTTATGGAGCAATTAGACTCTGTGGATCAAAGCGGCAAAAGAATGGGAAGGCCGTCTCTTTACAGTCAACCAATCCACATTGAGGTTTTCTATTATAAGTATTAATGAATATTCCTTTAAGATTGTTATGGGCCCGTCTCATGAGGAGGCATTGGAGCTTATACAAAAGGGACAGCGTGGAAGTGGTAGAAAACCACGAGAAATATTTCAGGGAATAGACAAAAATAATCTTATTGAGGTTTTTTCCATTTAAAAATAACATAGATCAAAATCCAGGTTCACAACGAAGATCTTGGTGAACCTTTCAAAAATCATTGCCTATTGTTAGCCGTACAACTTACTTTGCTTTATGTCAACATGGCCAAATCCTCAAAGGAAAATGTTAAATTTCAAAGAATTATTTCTGGAAAAGGAGCACGTTCAACCTTACATAGGAGAATGTTGATCAAGGAAATGCTAAAACAAATGAAACAACACGGAATAAGATATGCACCCAATTTACGACATTATAGTGTGGAAGAACATGTACCTTTAATACAAAAATATCTTAATGAAAGATTTCCTGGTGAATATCGTTTATCAGTTTTCGGCGAAAATGGACAAACGCGTCAGCTGTGGAAGGGGCCAGATCGTGCCAAAAAGGATGTTATTCTTTACCTAAAAGAGGGCCATTTCTACGGAATCAGAAAGCTCAATACCTTCTTTGGCAAACATTCATATTATTGTATTGAATGTGAGGTAACTTACCACAGCAAAAAAGAACATCGACAAACATGTGTAGCCAAATGTCCAAGATGTTGCGGGATAGGAGCAGATTTTCCATGCAAAGAAATCAAGAATGTTGAAATAAATTGCCTAAAGTGTTCAAATTTGTTCAGGAACAAAGAATGTTACAAACGGCACATAGAGAAAGGAATATGTCAAATGTTTAAAAGGTTCTTTTAAATTTAATGCAAAAATAATTCTGAATATAGATGCAAAGAATGTGGTCAAATATATCGTGTGAAAAATAATGAAGGGCACGTATGTTTTATTCGTTTCTGTTCTCTTTGTCGATCAATGCACAAGCGTGAAGAACAATGTTACGTACAGCAAATAGTTCCTAAACAATCCCAAAATTACCTTATGGTAAAAATATTTTTTATTATAATACTTTAATTATTTTAAGGTCGTTTTTGATTTTGAATGTGAACTCTTATCTCCCTCAAAAAATTTTGATGAATGGACGACCATGCATGATGATGACAATTATCAATTGCATCGTGTGAATTGTGTTTCGGTAATTTAAATAATTTTAAAAAATGATTAATATAACATAGGCAATGTTGTTATGCGCCAAATGCATGCAAAATGATAGCTGGAAGGACGATTTCACGGGTGTCTGTAGAATTTGCGGTCCAGGAGTTAAAAGAATGCAAAGATGGATAGGAGCTAATTACGATAACCCCCTACGTGAATTTCTAAAATGGTTGATTGAAGGACTTGGCAAAGAACGTACAGGCCGCACATATGCAATATCGCACTATGGAGGGTTTGTATCTAATAGTTAATTATTCAATTCTATTTTAGACGCTATGATATGCATTTACTTCTGGGTGAATTAATAAAACATTTTAGAATTGAACCAAAGATTACGAGGACTGGAAATAAGCTCTACGAAGTTCTTATTAAGAAAAAAGCAGGATTTTGTCCCTATATTTCTTTTCGTGATTCTTTTAATTGGATGATGCTTAAATTGGAACAGTTACCAAAAGCTCTTGGTCTAGAAATTGATGAAGGAGGAAAATCATTCTTTCCTCATGGATGGAATTTTAATAAGAACATGAAAGTAAATCTAAAAGGATTGCCTGATAAAAAGTATTACTACCCTGATACAATGGGAATTCAAAGGAGGAAGGAGTTTGAAGAATGGTACAATGAAAATAAGAATGAGCCATTTTTACTCGGTGAACAAATAGTCGAATATTGTGAACAAGATGTAAGAATACTTGCACATGCCCTTGTGAAACTCCAAAGACTATTTTTGAACTTGCTACTGACCCTTCTAAAAGAGATGATGTCCTTGTTTCGTCAATGACCTTGGCAAGTGCATGTCTCCGTCATTTTTGTAAGTTATAATTTTTAAACAATATTATCTATATCTAGGTATAAACTATTTGAAAAGCAACCAGATAGGTATTATTCCAGACAACGGATATCACAGAGATACCAATCACTCTTCAATCTCCATAAAATTTATTCGATGGCTTGAACATAAAACAGGCCTTCAAATACAAAATTGGCAAAGCGCGGAAGGCGAGTATAGAATTTCTGCTTCAAACGGAACTGTCTTGAGACTTGATGGATTTATCAAGGAAAAAAATATAGCTATAGAGTTCCTCGGCTGCGCATGGCATGGGCATGAATGGTAAAATTATTTTTTAATATTATATTTATAAATTTAGCCTATATCGTTCACATGAGATTTGTTTGAATGGCAAAACGGCATTGTACAATAAAGACAGTCTAAATGAACGCATCAATTTATTGATGAACGAGAAAATACGTACCTACATATTTTGGGAATGTGAAGTAAATAAGGCAATGGAAGACGATCCGCAAATGAAACTTTACTTTAACGAATTGCCTGACATTGGGCCTTTATTCCCTCGCGATGCTTTCCACGGTTTTAGAACTTTAATTTTTAGAATTTTTTATATCTAGGTGGAAGAACTGGCCCCTTATCACTTAAATGCGATCTTGAAGATGAAACTGAATACGAAATTTCTTGTTTTGATGTTGTTAGTCTATATCCTGCAGTTAACTTTTATGCCTTTTACCCCATTGGTGAGTTTTATAACAGAATTATGAATTTAAAATTTTTAGGTCATCCTGAAGTTTTGGATCTCAATCTCGATATAAATTGGTCAAAACCTCAAGACTTGCATCCTTATCGTTGAATATTTAAATTATTCATCATTCCACCTGACGACTTATATTTGCCTGTAATTCCAGAGAGAATACATGGAAAATTAGTGAGTCTTTTTTAGATATAGATATATTCGAAGATATTTCACGTATGTCACCAATGTGCAATTGAGATAGAACCAGGTGTGGCTAAACGCAAAGAAAATAAATATAGTAGACAATATGGCAAAAAATGGTGTCCACATAACGATAATCAACGAGGATTTGTAGCCACGACATGTTCAGTGGAACTTGAACTTGCTTTGACTAAGGGGTATCGCGCAACAAAAGTTTTTAGCATATATCATTGGGATGAATGGTCTGATACTCTTCTACGCCCTTACGTTCAAGACATGATGCGGCTAAAAATCGAGGTTTTAATTTTTATATTATTAATAATTCCTAATTAAGGCAAGCGGTTGGCCAAGCAGTGTTTTGGACCCTGAAAATCCTGAATTAGAGGAAGAGCTCAAAAACTTGTTTATTGAGCGAAACCAAAAAGAATATGGTATTAAGCTTCAACCTTCACGAATTGCCAGAAACGAAGGACTGCGCTATCTAGCCAAAACCTGCAATAATTCAATGTAAGACAAAATTAGATGCATGAATAATTAATAATTTAGGTGGGGACGTTGGGCGCTTAGATGTAATTTAACTCAAGATTGCATAACAAGTTCCCCTATAAAGCTTCATACCGTTCTTAACGATCCAAAGTTGGAAATGGGTGCTATTGAAATGTTGACACCCGATCTTTATGCAGTCCCTTATCGACATCGACGAGAATTTGTTAGACCACACGACAAGTACAACATCGTTTTGGCTCTTATTACAACGGCAACAGCAAGAGTAATGCTTTACGACTATATGGATAGAATCGTGAAGGATAAGGAAAGTAAACTTCTCTACACTGATACGGATAGTTGTTTCTATATGCATAAATGTAATAAGAAACCAACATTTCGTGTTGGAGATATGCTTGGAATGATGAGTCGTGAATATGAAGAATGGTCCATTATGTCTTTCTATACAGGAGGATGTAAACAGGTTTTAAAATTAAATTTATAATTGTAAAATTTTTCTTAGTATGCAATGAAGATGAAACATAGGGAAAGTGGTGAAATAAAATACATTGTAAAATGCCGTGGATGTTGGGAGCAAGTTGACACACCTTTGGATTTTAATCAATTCAGGGTATTTTTTTCTATACATATATTTATAATTTTTATTAAGAAAATGGTAGAAGCTTACGGTGAGGAGCAAGATCCTGTTGTACTGAGTAGAACGCATTTTCAACCCAATTGGCGAAAGGGACAGGTGACAAGTCGTTCTCAAACAAGGTAACATTTAATAATATTATTTATATAAAAATAAATTCAGGCGCTATGCTCCAATCTATGACAAAGAAAATTAAAAAGTTTTTTAGATAATGCTGCTTATATTCTAGAGCGAATTCATATTACAACTAAATCACAACCACCCGAAGAAATTCTTGGTCAACAACAACAAAATATTTTCGTATTCCATTCACAACGTTTTGGCTTTGACAATCGATTTAAAACAAGTTTTACAATACTTGGAAGAACATTTAGTTCAGTTGAACAATATTTTATTTGGCAGAAGGCGCGTTTCTTTGGAGATTTGGAAATTGCTACTGAAGTTATGATGCTAGATAATCCCTTAACTATTCGAAGAATCGGGAAACGTATTCGTGGATATAACCAAGAGGAATGGAATTCTGTTCGTAATAAAGTAAAAATATATTATTGCTAACCTCACTTAGTTTTTAAGATGATGTACACAGGATTATGGGCAAAATTTACCCAGAATACGCAACTATTCAATCAGTTACGTGCCACAGGCGATGGACTTATTACGCAGGCGTCCGCATCAGAACTACACTGGAGCAACGGTGTAATTCCAAAAAGTGCCCGTCTGAAAGATCCTAGTCAATGGGAAGGTGATAATAGTCTTGGAAAGCTTTTAATGGAATTAAGAAGCGAGATTAACTTAAGTATTTATTAATTCTTCAAAAACATTAAAATCGAATTGTAAATTTTATTTTGAACAATATAAATTTCTTCTTCTGTTCGAGCGCCTGTAATAATACATTTTCCAGTAGTGAAGATTAGAACAACCGCACGAAAATCTTTTAACCTTAAGCACTCCCTGGGAAAAATTCAGGGTTATAAGAAATGTGTCGAGCGAGCCATTCCGGTGGAGCGATTCTCATCGTATCATATAAGGCTAAATAATAAATTCATCCTTTAAAAATAAAGATACCCGGCAAATTAAGATGCCCCGAAAAAGCAAATGATGACACCACATTTTGAATTTTAAAAGCTCGCATATTTATTGATAAGCAACTTGCTTCTGATATAATTTTGACAAAATTGTTAATCGCTGTTTCTGAGTCCTTTACCGATTTTGTTCCCACACATACCAGTCTTCCATTCGAAAATACTAGGGCTGTAGATTGAAGGGGTTGTTTAACTTTAATTATAAGTGCTGAAAAACGGTCAGGTGTATATTTGGCATTTTTAATAATATTTGCAAGGGTATAAAGATCAAGTTTCTTATTTGTATCAAGTAGTTGTGCTGTAGAAACGACATTTTGAATAATTGCTTTAGGAAACATCTATAAAAGGAAAACAAAACTTATTTACTAAAATAAAAATGTTTAAAGCACCTTTCACTATGGTTATTTCCGGTGCTACAGGCAGCGGAAAGACCCAATGGTTAATGAAATTTCTAGCCAATTGTGAACATTTAGTTGAACCCCCTCCAAATAAAATATTATACTGTTTTGGCGAAATGAACGAAAATATATTTAAACTAAAAGAAATGGGAATTACAACTTATAATGGCGTTCCAGAAGTTGAACTAATTAAGCAACACCAATTATTAGTTTTAGATGACCTTATGTTAAATATTCCAAGTGAGTTTCTTGATTTACTCTTTACTCGAGGATCGCATAATTGGGGTGTAAGTGTAATCTTTGTAACGCAATCAATTTATGGACGAGATACAAGGACTGCACGTGCAAATGCACATTATATTCTATTAACAAAAAATCCTCAAGGATTACTCCAGGTTCGCACCCTTGGTTCTCAGCTATTCCCAAAAATGTTGAACTATTTTCTTGAAGCATATCGCGATGCTACTAGCTATAGATTTTCTTATTTGCTAATTAACATGCATCCAAGTACAGAAGAAAATCTGCGACTGTCCAGTAAAATATTTCCAGATGAAAAAACGACTATATATTTGCCTCTATAATATATAAGTACTCAAAACAGCATTAAATAAAAAATGTCCACGTATAACTATAGTCCATACGTTAAAGAAAATTTTGAATTTTTACAGCGTTTATCTAAAACATTCATCAGATCAAGAAGAAAAACGCCTTAATTCTTATCAGCTAGTGCAGATCAAATATTAGCAATAGTGGAAATCTGTGCTAATATTTTGAAGCATAATTTTACTCTAAGTAGAAGACAGCGCAAAAAATTAGTCCAGTTTGCTGACTTCTATAGGGCTATAGCTCGCACACGTACAGAAAAAAGCGCTCGAAATCGTATACAACAAGGGGGTAGTGCTGCCCTAGCTGCTATACTTGTACCTGTTTTAGGAGCTTTAGCGGAACATATTATTCATAGATTCACACAGGAATGAAGCACACAAAGAAAATGATAATGGTTCCTGAAAGTGAGTATCTTGCTCTTCTAGGCATGATTAAAGGTAACGACTTTCTACAAAATGAGAAAGCACAAGCGGACTCAGAAATTAAAAGGACATTGGATGACCCTAAAATTTCTGAAGACGTAAAGGCAAAGAAATATAATTGGTTATATAAGAAACGTCGTCAACTCAAACATGAGTTGGAAAATCGCCCTCAAAAAGTTATTATCGATGAAGGAAAAGCAGCTAGCGCTCCTGAAGTTGCACCTTACTTGCAAGAAAGTGCAACGCCTAAACCTAAGTTAATACAGGCTCAATCAAGTTCTAACGCAGAATATCCGACTGACTCAGAAGCGACCTCGCCGAAAATTAAACGAAAGAGATCAACACCCTTTAAGGGAATTATTTCAAAGAGATATTCAAAGGACCTGGAAAATTATGTAAAAGATAATGCTGAAAAATTTAGAATAAATAAGAATGGAACTTTTGAATCTAACGTCAAAGGAAGGCTTGTAAAGAATAGTAATTTCGCAGAAGTGCTCGACTATGTTCAAGGAGAAATAGCATCACCTCCTAAAGGGTTCAGTTTTCTATATAATCGATTATCTAAGGACCCATTGGTTAGAGAGATGATTCGTGAGACACGCGGAGAGAGTAGTACAGAGGAAAGTTCTGGAAGTCAATCAGGGAGTGGAAAAAGAAGGAAAAGGGTTATTGTAAGAGTCCCAACTATAAATTTGCGAAGAAAAAATAAATTTATTCCAAAAATATGGGAAAAGCTTTAGATACTTTTCTAGAAAAAATATATTATTCACTAAAGTCTCCGGCCTCATACGCGGGAATCAACCGCGTCTATGAAGAAGCGAGGCGTACATATCCAAAAATAAAGCTAAAGGACGTATATGATTTTTTGCATAAGCAAAGGGTGTATACAATGCATAGACCTGCAAGAAAAAAGTTTCCAAGACTAGTCACTAGACCAAGTGGACTACACACAGATTGGCAGGCAGATTTAGCAATATTTGACCAGTTAGCTAAATATAATGACGGTAACAGGTACCTTTTAGTATGTATTGATGTTCTCAGTAGAAAAATTTTTGCAGTACCAGTAAAAACTAAGAGGTCTGACGATATGATTGAAGCCTTTGAAAACATTTTCCATCTTTCTGATGGAATCATGCCTCATAAATTATATACCGATCGAGGTTTGGAATTTGAAGCTAAGAAAATGAAAGAATATTTTAAATTTAAGGATATTGCTAAGCGTGTAGTTTTTAGTCCTGATGTTCACGCTTCAATGGCCGAAAGGGCAAATCGCACAATAAAGGAAAGATTATATCGATACTTTAGCGAAAAAGACACACTACGGTGGGTGGAAGCTATTCAACAAATTGTTTCAGGAATAAATTCAAGCGTTAACCGTGTCACAGGTGTTACTCCTAATTCAGTTACCTTTAAAAATTCCGCGAAAATTATTTGACAGACTATATAAGGTTCCTGATATTCCTATTAATAAATCATCTAAATTAGAGAACGGTCAAGTTGTTCGTATATCAAAAGAAAAGGGTAAATTCGAAAAAGGATATTTACCCAACTATACAGACGAACTGTTTCGTGTACATATCACAAACGACGCGCATACACCTATTAGATATAGATTGAAGGATCTTGAAGATAATTTGATTGAGGGAATATTTTATAGAGAAGAGTTAGTACCAACAAAAGAGGATACAACTCATCGTATTGCAGAAATTCTGAAAACTCGTACCTCACGCACAGGGATAAAAGAACACTTTGTACGTTGGATTGGTTATAAAGATATTCATAACAGTTGGATAAAAGATAGCGATATCGTTAAACGATAAGTATGGATTCATTTTATGTTATTTTACCATCAAATACAAATAGTGTTGATGGAAATACTACATCAAATTTTACGGTACGAATGCCTGATACTCTTGAGCTAGATTCAAGCTGGACTGTTGCACTATCAAATATTATATATCCTTTTTCCTTTTCTTTACTTGGGGATTCAGACGAGCAGGAATCTATAACTGTTTTTCGTAGATATGGTGAAAAGCTTGTATCTATACGAATTGAGATACCTGATTTATCATTTGCCTCAGAGGAGGCATTGGAAGAAGCTCTAAATGCAGTTTTACTTGATACGTGGAAAAAGGAATTGGAACGCGAAAGATTAGAAGAGGAATTAAAGCGCGAGGAGGAAGAAAATGAAAAAAGAAGGCAAGAATTGCTTACTGTGGGAATGGTGTGGGAACGAAAAAGAAGAGCAGTTCTGTCTATAATAGAACAATTTGATACTCATGGTTATTTCGATCTTAATACTGATGAACTAAATGCTTTTATCAAGTTATATACTGAAAATAATGCTGCAGTCGGTCCTGAAGTTATGCATTTGGGTAGAGAGTTAGCAGAAGTAAGCGGTAAAAATATTCGAGTTACTCCTCCATCCTATCAAAAAGAACTTTATAAAGAACTTATAAATAAATTTATTATTTCTCAAAGGAGTCAATTATCTCTTTCGGAACAATTAATTAAAAATGGTTATTTTGATATGCCAAAGGAAGCATCTTATAATTTTATCAAATTTTTAGGCAAAGGAGGAATTATTTTACCACCAATAAGCCCTGCGTCTAATGCGCTTGACGGTATAGAAAGGGTCCGATTTCACCCACGCATTGAACATAAAGAAAGGCTCAAACAGGCAATCGAAGAATTTATTAATCTTCCCAACCCCAAACAACAAGAAACTTTTGATTCAAAGGAAGAATCTGAAGCTATTACAAAAACTGAAGAAACGACTTCTATTCAACAAGAAGTTGAAAAGTAGGATTCCCCTGTGTTTTCCTTTGATGTTGTCTCGAGACAGCTGAAAAAAGATGGTAACTTTGATATGCCAAAGGACCTTGCTTATAAATTTATAAAATATTTGAACAATAAAATTAAGGGTGCACAACTTCCAGATGTGTCTCTCGTTACTGACAGTTCCATTGAAATGGTTCGTTTAAAGCCACAAAGCGATCAAAAGGATCTATTTATTAGTGCAATTAAAAACTTTTTGGCCCAGGAAGAGGAAACAGTTGAGACGTCACCTCCTACTAAGACAGTTATACAAAATGAATTGTCTCCTAAAGAGGAAACCTCCCAACCTGTGGCTTCGCCTCCCTCTACTAAGACAGTTAAACAAAATGATGTTCCCAAACAAACAAAGGCCGCACCAGAAACTTCTGATTCACAAGCAGAATCTCAAAAAACAGAGACTAAAGAAACAAAAAGACAAGAAGTTGTACCTGTTTTTTCCTTTGATGTTGTCTCGAGACAGCTGAAAAAAGATGGTAACTTTGATATGCCAAAGGACCTTGCTTATAAATTTATAAAATATTTGAACAATAAAATTAAGGGTGCACAACTTCCAGATGTGTCTCTCGTTACTGACAGTTCCATTGAAATGGTTCGTTTAAAGCCACAAAGCGATCAAAAGGATCTATTTATTAGTGCAATTAAAAACTTTTTGGCCCAGGAAGAGGAAACAGCTGAGGCGGCTCCTCCCTCTAACGATCGAGCCCCTGTTAAACACACTGATTTTCCTAAAGAAACTTCCCAGCCTAAGGCTCCCCCTCCTTCTACAAAGACCGTTCCAACCCCTGTTAAACAAACAAATGTTCCTGAATTGCCTGAGGAAACTTCCCGGCCTAAGGCTCCACCTCCCTCTACTAAGACAGATCCCGTTAAACAAAATGAATTGCCTCCTAAAGAGGAAAATTCCCAACCTGAAGCTCCATCTCCTCCAAAGTCCGACCCGGTTAAGCAAAATGAAAAATTACCTTCTCCTCCCAAAGATATTCCAAAGGCAACAACACCCGAGACTAAAATAACTGATCAAGAAACTGAAGAAGTAAATCCTGCAGTTCCTCAAGTCACTATTCGAATTGAAAATCTAGTGTCTCTGAATGAAAAGGTCACTCATACTTCTGAGGCTCCGTATAAAGCATCGTCCCCGTCAGAATCGCCGACCACTATCCCAACTCCTGAGTTAGAGAAGGAGCCGAATGCACAAACGGAGGCTCCGACAATTTCGGTCTCCAAAGAAAAAATTATAGAGACTCATTCTAATGATAAAACCCCATTAGATGGAAAAATTACACCCCTTTCACATGTGCATGAGATTATTGAAAAGCCAATTCTAACTGATGAGCAAAAAATATTGTTAGATAAAGCTGTTCGCGCAGCTACACGTGCCTGGAAAGATAGTGTAGAATTGGCCGATAAAACACAGGAAAACATGGAACAGGCTGACGAATTATGGAAGAAAGCACGTTTTAAATTTGCATTAAAGGATATGATAATAACATTGAAGGGATCGGGTGAAACAGTACATCTAAGAAAAACGCCAGAAAATATTCTCGAGTGGGTTAAGGCACAACTTATATTGTTAACTAATCGTAAAGTTTTAATTGATGATTGGACATTGGAATGCTTAAATTATGGTAAAAAATCTTCTGAGGCACAGTTAGAAGTAAAAGCTGCTGAAGCACGCGGAGATGTTCAAGAAGCAAGAAGAGCCGCAGATCGGGCAAAAAATGCATTTACTAAAGTTGAAGAGGCCGCAAAGCAAGTTGAAAAATCTTTTCAAGGGCAGAAGGAACTCGCATTACAAATAATTAATAGAGTTGATGAGGAACTTTCTAAACAAGATGCAGATGAAAAATCAGCGCCTGTTTCAGTAAATAAAATACATAAGGAACATGTTTTACCTACGATAAATGAAGAAGAAGGGGATGAGTACTGGACGGCCGACTTAAAATTCCCGATTTAATTGATGAAGTAACTTTTCTGGCTTCACAGACTTTGGCCCCTCAGTCAAGCGATATTGATGCGGAAAAAGCAGAAAAACCTGAGGTTAAACCTGATTTT